>JMQE01001516.1:0-18225 GCA_000731825.1 Hypocrella siamensis | reverse complement strand
GGAAGGAACCAGATTTCTTTTTTTTTTTTTTTTTGGTTGAGATGCCATCATATCGGAGGCAATTCTTCCCTGCATATGGGACACTGTAGCCTGAATCTCAACCAGCTCTCTAGACAAGCGGTATGAAAGATGTGTCGGCAAGGCGTCACCATGTAAAGCCTCCTCGCAAATACACCCGAGACAGGGGAGTCTTCGTCGCCCGCATTCACAACAGGGACCTCAAGCACTTCTCTGCATATGGCACAATCAATGGCTCGCACAGCGCCAGACCTCTTTTCCCCAGCGGCGTGATGATCCAGACTGTGCCTTTCCTCGGGCACCACCAGCCCGATGGGCAACCCGCCCGACTCGACATTGTCCTCCCTCAGGACCGGGTGGTAGTCCCAGGCGTCTGGTGTCCAGGACATGGAGAATCCGAATCGCGGACCAACAATCTGCTGTGCAGCCAGAACCATGACTTGTGCCCACACCCAGCCAGCCAAAAAGACAAATGCAGAGACATCTGTCGAGGCGTACAGGAAGTTATCTCCTTTGACCCAGAAGTAGGCGAGCGGCAGCAGCCGCAACACTGATTGACCAACCACAAAAGGCCAAGAGAGGGCCCGGCGACAGTTTCGAACCGCATTGCGGTAAATTTGGGGAACCCAGAATGAGAGATAGAAAAAGGCGCAGGCGTTGAGGAATATTGAGCGAGGCTTGGGGTACCACGTCGACGACGAGATGGCGAGGAACGAAACACACAGCGAAAAGAGAATGAAGCGCCCGATGATGGCTTGAAATGTCGGGGTCCTAGCAGAGGTGCTGGTCGCACGGGGAGGAGCTGGATTGGCGCCGGGAATGGCGGAAGCAGCATCTGCTGCAATTTCGGCGCCAATGTCTTGGTCAGAGGGCACGATGATGGGCATCGAGGAGGCGGCTGCAGCAGCAGCAGGCACTGTCGTTGTGTGAGGTTGCGAGGCGGTGACGGGGCTCGGAAGCAGGGATCCCGTCACCATCACCGGTGGCGTGGGAGCTGGAGTTGACGCAGCAGAGTCGTTTGAACTGTTTTGCGTCGTCGTCGTTGTTGTCGTCGGCTGATCTCGGTTGCGGCTCCTGCTTTCGGGAAGTTGGACTTCGTAAATCTTGGCCAAGAAACTGCCACCAATAGTCATGCTCAAGAACGAGGCAAACATGAGGGCGAGAGTGGGGAGAAAGGTCGCGGCAGCCGAGGAAACCCACGTTGCTGCTGCCGTAAACGTCATGCCATCGACAATCAGCATGATGCTAATGGTGCCGAAGCTGACCCTCCCCATTGTTGACGGCGTGAAAGACTCCTTCATCTGATCTCTCAGCAGACGAACTTGACCCAAAACCACGAGGGCGAAGAGCAGCAACCAGCTCTTGACCTGGTGCGTGTGAACCTCCTTTTTCATGCCCGTCAGATGGTCCCCCTCGATGACTGCATAGTCGGGGGGACCCTTGGACTCGAGAAAGAAGGCGCAGTCGGGAGAGTAGACGACGGCAGACATTTTCAGCTTGGGCACCTTGGGGGTCGGCGCTCCGACTGGGTCGTTGAGCTCGCTTTCGATGGCTTCAATGGTCTCCTTGATGTCGATGGGGGCGAGGGGATCGTCGCTGAGGCTTGCCGGTGGCAACGGCGGATGTACTTGTGCGTACATGATGTATTCGCAGTGCGGGGACGGGTTCGCCGTGTACATGGGGTTCTCGACGTCCGAGTTCCAGGGCATCCGCTGGTCGACGTAGACATGCTCTTCCTTGTACCTGATGACGTTGGCAAGCGTCTTGTTCAGTAGCATCTGGCTCGACTGGAAGAAGTCGGGCCCGGGAGACAGATGCGGCAGAGCAAAGACGCCTTGAAACTTCTCGCTGGTGGTTGCCATCAGGATGACGCCTTGGCGCGGCCAATGAAGACCATGCAGCTTCACCTCCCAGTTCAGCCCCGAACCGGTAGTGTCCTCGATGGTGGCCGTTCCCTTGATGCTGCGGATGCTGCCCCCCGACAACGGCGCCATGTCCATGGGCAGCTGCTCATAGTGTTGGAGCGTCTTGTTCCCGTTCAGCCGCAGCATCATCCTTCCTGTCTCGCCTGTGACGTTCCTGGCCCATTCTGCCTTGTGTCCCACCCAGTCGACCTCGGGCACACTCTTGGTCAAGTTGTAGCTGTTGAAGCTGCGGACCGCGGAGCCCGGCCGACGCACCCATTCACCGTGAACGGTTCCCGAAGCATTCGTCCACAAGACGTCTCCTTGCTGCGCCGCGTCCCAAAGCTGACGGCCATTGACAGGGGGGATGGCATGTCTGCTCAGCCGGATGCCCTTGTCCCGAAACAATTGCAGGTCGTCCCAGGCAAAGCCATCCTGTTCCCTGAGGCCCGTGAGATTCAGGAATCGTGGTCCGTCGAGTTTGCCATCGTCGGCCGTCGTCGCATTCCGGGGCAAGAAATCTCCCCACTTGGTTGTGTTCAGGACGTTCAGAGCCTCCCGGTATCGCGAGAGGCGGTCGACGGCCACGTCAGTCAGAGCGAGAGACTGGCTTCGGTAGTCGCCTTCGGGGAAGAGCAGCCAGATGAGAAAGAGGACGAAGAGAAGCGCTCCGGCTGGTGTTTGGGCGGGAGGCATCGTGGCCAGTGTCTTTGGGTCTTACACGGCCACCATTCTCATGCAGAAGCATCTGTCGTCAAACCACGCTCAGTTATAGGCAGCGCAGCAGACGACCTCGGCCACGCATATCCGGAGAAGAAGAAGCGGGGGGAGTGGGCGAAAGGACGATGAATGCGTGGAAATAGCTGCAGCGATGACCAAGTCTTCATGGATCGACGACGACGATTTCGCTAGCCCCGACCGTTGCGCATTTCACGTGGCTGTTCGGCATGGCGGACGCAAAGCGTTAGGCTTCTCCATCCGCACCAGTCGAAGCCTTTGACCAAGTCGGGGCCGCTCCGACGCTACGGGGGATTCAAGCTGGAAAAGGCCAAAGCGCTACGAAACTGCTCCACTCAACGTGTTCAGAACGGCAATTGTGAACCCACCGCCACCAAGCAGAGTCCGGAGGAAATTGACCCTCTGCACCGCGAAATCACGTCGCCATGGCACCAAACGATCCAGACTCCGCCGAAGACAGATCCTCTGTATGTCTCTCCATGCCGCGGCGAATCCTTGTGAGATCCCGCTCTTACCTCCGTAACAGTCACCGCAAAGATCCAACGCGGATGTTTCCACTGCCGTGGAGGAGCTGCTAAACACCATTTCCAACAAGTTTGCGAGTGTATCATCGGAAATCTTCGCCAAAAGTGAGTTGCTTGCTTGCTTGGACGCTGTGATGCCAAGTCTATCTGTCAACAGACGCCGAGAGCCTCTCCTTCTGACATGCCTTGAAAACGTCGACGAACAAAATCCGAAACTAATTGCACCATAGTGGACGAGATGTCTCGTAGGCTAGATAGATTGGAATCTGCCTTGCAAGAGAGCAAAGCTCAGGACAGTGCGTCCAAATCATAGATATTCAATGCTCAGGCTTTTGCGAGACCGTTGGACGAGAAAAAGACAGATACATGCCCAAGTAGCAAATTGTGTTTTCACGTCTCTGAATATGGTTTTTTTTATTCACTTGCTTCTTGAGATATGGTAAAAAAACCCCTTCGCAATGAGAGGTCCACGGCCTTGACATCATTGTATCTTCCTCCGGGAGCCATCACTTGCTTCTTGAGATATGGTAAAATAATCCCTTTGCAATGAGAGGTCCACGGCCTTGACATAGTTGTATCTTCCTCCGTGAGCCATCATTGCCAATCCCGCGGCTTGACCGATTTGTGATGCTACTGATTTCGCAAAATACAATATATTTTTCCGCGATACGTTTACATTGGTTATCGTTTACAATTCATCCTTGAGGTCCTCGACCTTCTCAGCGACCTTCTCAGCGACCTTGTCGACAAATCGGCGAAGAATGTTGGTTTTGCTCTGTAATTCGTCCCGCTTAGACGGGGCCAGACCCCCCTTAGACAAGATACCTTCCAGCCTCGCAAGCTCCTTGGCGGCGTAGTTGTCGCTCGCGTTCAGCTTGTCAAAGACACGGATGTAGTACTTTGCATACTGGTATTTGGCCTCTTCGTTGTATTCGCCAGCAGTCTTCTTGACTTCTGCAGCGATCTCGTCCAACTTGGCTCCGCCCGTGAACTTGGCCACCAGCGAGTCTAGGGCGGAAATGGTGCCGGCAACGAGATCCAGTCCGCCACCGACGACCCGGTGCGTATCCGCCTGCTCGTTTACGAACTCGAGTATGGACTCCTCGGAGCGACCTCCAGGATAAGCATCGCCAGTCTTGCTGCCAGCCGCGAACCACTTGATGGTAGGATACGAGGAAATGCCTTGCTCCTCAGAAATACCCTTGCTGTTGGGAGCTTCGGCATCAACCTTTGCGATGACGACATTCGGCTCGTTGACGAAATCAGTAGCGACCTTCTCCCAGATGGGAGCCAAGGACTTGCAGTCTATCATAAATTTCATGTCAGCAAGTTCCAGAATCTGCCTGCTTACAGCGCTTGAAGCAGAGCAACACTCACGTCCACACCAGGGAGCAGTGAACGCAACCAGCACGTTCTTGTCGGTCCCAATCGTCTCGGGAAAAGTCTTGTCGCTGAGGAAGACCACCTCGCTGGGCAACTCCCGCTTCGTCTTGGGCTTGACGCTCGTCTTCTCCGTGATGAAATTCGACAAACTCTTCAGATCACGACCAGCATTGCAATCCTCGGGCTGAGCAGACTTTCCGTCAAAGAACTTGAGCGTGGGAAATCCTTGAACGCCGAAGCGCTTGCCCAGGTCTCGTTCGGCATGGGCATCGACTTTGGCGATCTGAACTTCACTCTTGGCATGCTCGAATGAGGAAGCTAATTCTTCGTACACGGGGGCTAAGGTTTTGCAATGGCCACACCAGGGGGCGAAAAACTCGACAAGCGTAGGTTTTTTAGATTTGATGACGACGTCGTCAAAGTTGGAAGGAGTGAGGTCAATGACGGCGGATCCCGCAACCGCAACGACAGCCGTGGAGGCGAGCGCAAACGCCTGGATCAAGAGCATGATGGGCGAGTTTGGCGACCTGAGAGATGAAGGGAAACAAGTATTGATCAACTTTGATGGCTTGAAAGAAAAACAAAGAAGAAAGTTGATCAGGTCAAGAAAAAAAGCATTGAAATCCTCGGCCGGTCACAGGACAATGTTGAATGTAGCAGGACCGCCCTTCGTCGACCAATGCTTGGAAATCAAGAACAAGAAGCCAGCTTGCATTGAGATCCCCTAGAAACACTAGCGCCTCACCAGCCAAAACCAACTCCCTGACTCTGGAACTGCTTTCATTGGATTCACTCACGTGAGGATAAGCTACGAATCGCTCATCCTTGCTCTAGCACGTGATCTGATGGCAAAGTGCCAAGCGGGCCCGGGGCTGTCAACCCTCGAAAGATCCAGTCGGCTGCGAAATCCCACTTTTATTGTGAAGTTGCGGGCTGGCAAAAATCGCGAATTCTTTCCAACGACGCAGCTTTCCATCATCAAATCACCGCAATCATGTCACACGAAAGCGTCTGGAACTCGCGCCCCCGCTCCTACGGCAAGGGCTCTCGAAGCTGGTATGAAATCTCAAGAACTCTTCACACATTTTCGCTTCCCTCGCCTCGATGCCGTCCCAGCGAATTCCCATCTCCTGGCAACGAGAAACAATGGAAAAGGAGATTCCCACGCGCCCGAGACTCGCAACCACGATTCTGGCGAGAGAACGGGAATTTCCTCTTCAAAGTAACAATGCTAATGTGCTTGTCTTTTGCAGCCGCATCTGCGGACACCGCGCCGGTCTGATCCGCAAGTACGGCCTCGACATTTGCCGTCAGTGCTTCCGTGAAAAGTCCAGGGACATTGGCTTTGTCAAGGTAAATCGCCACGAACTCTCTCGGTCGTCTCTTAGCTCGAAACATTCACCTCGCTCGATTCCGAGGAGTTTCATTCCATGCCGACCATTTCCAGAAAAGAGGACTGACAGTGTATTGTTCCCACAGTACCGATAAACCTTTCGTTGCGGCAACATCTTACACAGATCGAACAAAAATTCATCATGGTGATACACTCTTCTCTTGCACTCATCGGGGGTGCTTGCATGGGTGTGTGTGTGCCGGATTCAGCATGGAAGAGGACAGAAAGAACTTGATTCTCGATGGCTAGCTTGATTTTGCGGAGGAGCCTGCATTTGACGAACATCTTTGAAGCCGGACGAACACCATTTGCCCTTGGCTCATGGTCTCGCACTTGACTGTGCCTTCTTGGTACTGGTAAACAGAAATCGTCAACTTCACCTTTGACACTAGTCACGAACGAGATGTAATCTTTTTTTTTTGGGCATGCGCTATTGACCCAATCTTTCTGTGTACCGTTGATGTGCTATTTTCAATTCTATCCAAGCTCTTGATCTGTCTCTTTCCAATCTGACCCCCCTGCCACGAACCATTCATTCAAAGCTGATGATTGCTGTGGACTCATCGGATGGGAAAATCTTCCTCATGGTAGTAATGGTCTTTTCATTTTCCCCTCCAATTGCCCGCGATCAAGGCAAAAAGAAAAAAGGTAGAGAGCAGAGATCTCTAGTTCCAATTTCGGAAATTTACACGGGCGATCCCAGCTGATACCCTTATAGCCCTCTCTTTGTTTTACATGCAGATTCAACATCCTCTTTCCGTCCATTTTCAGATCTTTACCTCACACCAGCCAGATGTTCGTACACATGACTCGAGCGCATTTTTCTCAATGCTTCTCTATCTACTTAATGATGCGTGTCGCGAGACCAGTCGCGACGGTCCTGCTCCCCTCACGAATGTTGAATCGCTGGCCGACCTCGATGGCATTGGGATGGGTCATGGTTACAACCATTTCCACATTGTCGCCCGGCATGACCGTCTTACCGTGAACATCCTCCGTGCCTTC
Organism: Hypocrella siamensis; assembly: GCA_000731825.1. Taxonomy (NCBI): domain Eukaryota; kingdom Fungi; phylum Ascomycota; class Sordariomycetes; order Hypocreales; family Clavicipitaceae; genus Hypocrella; species Hypocrella siamensis. The sequence continues at coordinate 11,260 of JMQE01001516.1, read as the reverse complement.
GGGAAAAGTCAAGTCGACGGACTCGTCAGAGGTCCGAAGATACAGCTGGGGGCGGTAGTGCTCATGAAATCCGGTATGGCGACCCCCTTCCTCCTTGGTGAGAACGTAGAGGGAGGCTAGGAACTGAGTGTGCGACTTGACGGTACCAGGCTTACAGACGACCATTCCACGGCGGACATCCTCGCGGCGAACACCTCGAATCAGGAGACCAGAATTGTCACCAGCCTGAGACTGGTCACAGGACTTTTTGAACGTCTCGATATCAGTCACCTTGGATTTGATAACTTCTTGACCCTTGCCGACAAGCTCAATCTCTTCATCGCGCTTCAAAACCCCCCGTTCGACACGGCCGGAGACAACAGTACCGCGACCCGAGATGGAGAAGACATCCTCAACAGACATTAGGAAGGGCTGATCCAGGTTACGTTCGGGAGTCGGGATCCATTCATCAACAGCCTTCATGAGCTCGTCTATTTTCTGGACGCCGATTTCGGGTTTTTGGTTGTTCAAGGCACAAAGCGCGGAGCCCATGACGACGGGGGTTTCTTCGCCGTCAAAGCCGTAAGTATTGAGGAGTTCACGCATTTCCATCTCGACCAGCTCCAGCATCTCAGGATCGTCAATCGCATCGACCTTGTTCACGAAAACAACAATCTTTTGGACACCAACCTGCCGTGCCAGCAGCAGATGCTCTCTAGTTTGCGGCATCTGACCATCGGAAGCGGCGACAACAATTATAGCACCGTCCATGTTTGAAGCTCCAGTAATCATGTTCTTGATATAATCGGCGTGACCAGGACAGTCGACATGGGAGTAATGCCGGTTCTCGGTTGCGTACTCGATGTGAGCGGTGGAGATGGTGATGCCACGCTTCCGTTCCTCGGGGGCCTTGTCTATGGCACCGTACTCGAGGAAATTGGCAAGGCCTTTTTCAGCCTGTCGCTTGGTGATTGCAGCGGAAAGAGTAGTCTGGAAAGCCATGTTCATCAGCCACCTGAGCTTGTCTTGCAGTAGGACATGACGAAAGCTGCTGTCCATACCTTTCCATGATCGACGTGACCAATCGTTCCTGTGCAGCAGATGTCAGAAACATGCCTTGAAGATGCGACAAAGTTTGTAGTTTCCCATACCGATGTTCACATGAGGTTTTGATCGCTCAAATGCAGCGTATGAGCGGTAAATGTTCAAAATGCCAGAGGCAGTCCGATGCTTGACAATGGACTGAAGGGGATTGGCTGGACCACGGTTCAAGCTCTGCCGCGCCGTCCGCAGGAACGGCGCGACAGTCCGGAGAGCTGTCGACATTCTGGATATCAGCGTCAAGTTTCGAGCAAACGAGACAAGAAAAACGAGACAAAAAGAAAGTCTAGGAGATGCACGGAACGTTGTTGGTGGCAATACGAGATCCGTATGCACTAGGTCTTTGTTGAAGGTCGATACTCGAATTTTTAAAGAGCTCTCATGCAGATCTTAGATCCAAGGAGTGGAGTACCTGGTAATAGGTAGGAAAATACCTGCACAAAGTGGTACCTGCAGCAATGAGCAAGGGTCACGTGAAGGGGATTGCAAGCAGGGCTAAACAGCCACTCCATGTCAGTCATGGCAAAACCGAGCTTTCTAAAATCACGTCTTTGCGGACATGATACTTTATAACAAATCCTCCGTTAAGCTGGTGCTCCTTTGCTCCTGATCACTTGTACGCTTCCAATTTCATGTATTTCATCCGTAGCCAAGGCTTTGATTGACCAAAACATCACCTCATTTCCCACTTGTGTCAGGGGTCCAAAGTTGTACCGTCAAGGCGCAAATCCTCCTCTTTCCTGACGCATTGTGCTAGAAAGCTATGCACACCTTCATCCCGGTCCTGGAATTGCGTGCTGCGACGATGGCTGTGGTTCCAGCGATCATGAATACTGCGGCGAAAACCTTCAGGCCGAGTTCACCCGCCGGTCCTTGGAGAATTAATCCTGCAATGGGGGACGTGAGCAAGCCGCCAAGTGAACCTACCCACTGACCGATGCCGTTACGGTAGCCAACTTCTTCAATAGGCGAGATCCTCGCTACAAGTGCGGGCAGGAGGGCAATGTAGGCGCCAGAGAAAAGTCCAAATAACAGAACAAAGGCAACAGTTGCGTCATTACCTCCAGAGGGGATCCACAAGGCCATGATGAGGACGCCGGCGGTATAGCAGGTAAGCGAGAAGATGTTGAACAACCCAAATCTATCAGCAATGGGACCCGAGCCAGCGCGTCCAACGAGACTGAGATACAGTCAGCGAAGAAACATCATCGACACCGCAAGAGGCGGGAACAGGACAGGCGGCCAAGGTTATCCTCCTTTGCATTACCTTGCAGCGTTGTAGAACGCGATGAGATTCTCGGCCAGTGAAAGCCGCATTCCCTCCTCCCGGGCCACGGTGGGAATGAAGTCGATGGGTGTGTAGAGTCCAAACGGAACCAAAGCAAGACCGACAAGTAGAAAGAGAAATGTCTTCTCGCGAAATGGGCGCGCCAGGAGCCCTTTCGAAAGTCTCTGCTGGCCGTGGATATGTCGAGACTTGATGGCGAAATTCGCGACCGTCAGCAGAAACAGCATGAGAAAAGCGGTACATCTCATGGCCATGCCGTAACCGATGGACCCGATGAGTTTGTTCAGCATGATGGGGAATACGACACCACCAAAACTCGAGCCGGTAGCGAAGAGGCCAAACACCGTTCCGCGTCGCTTCTTGAACCAGCCGCTGACAGACCCAACGGCGGACAGGAAGCAGGCAGAAACGCCGACAGCGCTGCAAACGCCCTGAGAGAGCATGAAGTGATGGTACTCGGACGACAATGACGCCATCATGAGACCAAAGACGTGTAAGAAGGATCCCGTCAGCAACAAGTAGCGCGGACCATGACTGTCAAAGATTCTTCCCGCAAAGGGCGCGAGGAAAGACATGAGAAAGATTTGCATAGACGGTATCCACGCAATCTGGCTGGCAGTGTAATCCTTGAGCGGTCCTGTTTGATAATACTGCTGGAAAGTTCCGATACCTGGCATGTGCTTTAGCTTGCTTTGTCTCGACAGAATCACATTTTGCCCCGTGAGCCTCAAATGCGAAGAGAGCTAGGGCGAGACTTACTATTGATCCAGCCATAAGTACAGAAAGAGACACACCAAGCACCCAGCACGACACACCAGGCCTCCAGACCGCCCTCGGGGATGTCATCATTGTCGCCGTCATTGTCCTTGACAGAATCGCAAGCCTCAAGGTCCGTAGACTGAACATCATGGCAAGAGATGTGGCTGAGAGTGTGAAGAGAGACCTGCTCATTCTTTTCAGAGCCCAATTGGCGTTGCAATTTAGCCGCGTCCGACAGATCAGTTTCCCGTGTAGAGCAATGAGGCGATGAAACTCGAGACTCCAAGCCTGAATATGCACCATTGGACGGCGGGACCATGTCCAGCTTTTGAGTATGTCTCTCAGACATGGATGCTGGAATTTGGCCTCTGGTAATGCACTTGAGAGAAGAAAGAGAGAGAAGTATTTTTTTGTCCGAGAAAGAATGAGAATTTCAGTACAGGCTTATTCAAGGTAATCCTACCTCACGGCTCATCGAGTGCCCACTTTGCCAATTCCAGGATATGATTGTTATCTTTGCCCATATTTCGCCATCTTTTCCTCCTCATTCGGGGTCCAGGTGGGGGGGGGGGGTTGGTTGGCATGATCGTAACAAGCATGCGAGAGGCAATCGTCGCCCATTTGCCGTTTGTCATTTCTGTTTCTTCAGTCATTGAGGGTACGCATATGGATCGCTTGGCTGAGCTCAAGCGACGTTGAGACAAGGAAGTACTGTCTTGGATTTCCATCTAGCAGGGGTAAGTAGATGGGAGAGGGAGAATGCTTCATAGCATGTGTGGGACACGAACGCCGAGTATAGTTCAGCAGGCCTTGACCCTGCGGCCTCGGAATCGGATGTTGACGATGGTCGTCTTGGCTAGTACGTAGCAGATTGCACCAAACAGGTAAAGGTCAGTGGACGGTAAGTACCTGTACAGTGCAATCTGCTCATTTGGGCACGGTCGATACTTGAGTGGTGGGAACGAGCGCTCCTGGATACATGTAATCATTGCGTTTTGAGTCCATTTCTTCCCACGGTGGGGTGGCTTTTCCTTGTCTGGGGGTTTTTTTTTTTTACAATCTCCCATTCAGAGAATGCAATTTCTTCCATTTGAAGCGCGCACCTCAACGCCTCGTCTCCGACATCACAGAGGTCCCACTTACCGGGGCCCGATCTCTGTCAACTTGGACATCGCTTAAGGCGTTTCAAATCCAGACGCTGCACCAACCACGTCTTCCTACATAGCCGGTCACCAAAATACCTTTCATAATCATCCGGACCGTACCAGAACTTTCAATCGGCTTTCACACCTTCTTACACAACTCCATCAGGTCGGAATGGCGCAGGACGCACAGGCTGAGGATACGGCTCATCCGCCGGCTCTCACCATCCTCGGCCAAATCATGGATCGTCTCGCCCAGTATGGCTCCAATGCGACCAACAACATTTCGGAAAGCATCAGTAACATGACAGTTCAATCGTGGATTCGAGTCGTCATGATTGCAGGAGGGTACATGCTTCTTCGTCCCTATTTTCTCAAGTTTGTCGCCAAGGGAGCGGTGGAAAAGATGGAGAGCGATGATCGAAAATCTCGCGGCGAGGGTGGAACCTTACCTCATCCAGAACTCACACCAAACGAGTATCGGGGTGTCAAGGAGAAGCTATATGCGGATGGTGATAATGCCGGGGCTGATGGAAGCAGCGCAGATTGGGGGCAAAAAGCACGAGTGAGGCAACGAAAAATGCTGAGGGAAGTGTTGGAGGCGGATGAGAGGCGGAGAGCGGCACAAGATGAGGACGCTGACATACAGGAGTTCCTGGAGGACTGAACGATGTATCGTGGCTGCGTCTTGGGCTCTCTCGGCGCATTCAGGGGACGCGTGCGTGCGTGCGTGTGTGCGTGTGTGTGTGTGTGTGTGTGTGTGAATGTTTTTTTTTTGTGATAATACGGCTTGTATGATGGAACCGCATCTTGTTTTGCAGCTCGTAGCAGTTCATCTCAGCGTGTGTGGAGATCTTTGCTACGTTCATCATGTATCAGCGCACATGACCACCCAATTTATGATGTTTTAAAATGAGCAAGCAAGAGCTCGATCAACCTCTCTCACGTCCAGGCAACGCCCGCCTGAGCTTGCTTGGCGTTTTGCTCGCTGAGCTCAAAATTTCGCCGGGTAGCGTGCATGGTCGGCGCTGATTTTCTGGCATTTGCAATTGGATGAAGTCCCACGTGAAGTCGAGACCACCAGTTCATAATCATGGATCTAACGACCAAATGTGATAAGATATCAACTTTTCGACAGGGCATCTGAGCTGCGGCACCGGCGTGTCAGCGTTTGACATTCGAACACTCGCCCGGTCTCCACCTCCCTCGCGGTCCCTGCCGGTCGTGGGCCCATCCCTGGATGCACCTTCCTTGCATCGATCCCTGGTAACTTGGATTTGGGTCATTGGGCCAGAACGAATTGGGCCCTCTCCACTGACTATGTCATCAGTCATCACCACCGCCAGCGGTCAGCGCCAGCGGTCTGCTGTGCTGGCACAGGCGGCACAGGCTACATACATACACAACGAGCTATCCTCAGGATACGGGGGTTGGCTGACCGCATCGTGGCTCAATACCTCATCGTCCCGTAAAGCCGGACACCAGCAAAGCTGAGGAGCCGTCTTTTGCCTTCTTTGACACCTGCCGCACCATTGGACTTGCATTTCTGCCACCCTGGGGTCTACTACATCTCCGACGACAAACCAAGCAACCAGCTGTTGGAGCGAGGCACTCATTTTCAGGACCCGGTTACTACTACCTTTGAACCACTCAGACCTGTCATGCCTTGTCCGCGGAGCGCCGTGTAGAAAGATAACCTCAAGTGTTAGGCGGGATGGACATTCAGAACATGCTTGATACGGGCTACTTTGCCACATCTCAGGCCGGCCCGTGAGTTGCTGCCTCTGACTCTTTCTCTGTATGTACTTGTCGAGAAACGTCTTGCTCAGATAATTCTAGCCAATCTTCTTCTTCAGGGCTGCCGCCAATGCCACGGTCTGATCTGCCTGATCGAATCCCTCCACCAGTTCCGGTCCATGGCCACATACCCCGAACCGTCTATCTTGCACCGGCGCCGCCCCCGAAGAAACCCTTTCCGCCATCGCCCACGGTAGAGGATGAGATTGATTCCCTAGCAAAGGAGCACGGGTCGTCTTGTACCTCGATACTGTCTGACCAAGAACCTCCTTCTAAAGGCGACCTGAATCAGCATCCCGTCATCTTGGAAGTACATGAGCATAATCCAGAACGACGTTTCGTCATCGTTCCAGAGTCTGTCAAAGATCAACCTTCATCTACGGACTCTCCTCCCCCGCAGGAAACATGGCTCGGTCTAGACGAAGCCCGAAGCCCTGGCCCCTCCAAGGAAACCCAACGACTGGCGGCTGGCTTCGACAGTGAAGCTGCGGACTTTTCGAGATATGGCCTGCAGCGTCGTAAGAGCCAGCAAGGCTTGTCACCTCTGCAGACCGATTCAGAAAGCCCACGAGGCCCTCCTCATCATCACCGGACGCAATCAGCTACTGTCGGCCCCAGAGTTGACTACTTTAACTCCCGCCAACCCCGCTCGTATGGAGATGTCATGCTTTCGCCGGACGTGATCTCGAAAGACAATGAGCGAGAGAGGAGTGGTGAAAAGTACCGCGGCTTGTATTCCGGAACGCACAGGGCTCGGTCTCCGTCGCGAGGGAGCTATCCGCTCGAAAGTCAAAGTAGCCGAAGTGTGGAGTATGATCATCAGGAAACGAGTCGAGCGCCCTCATCTGCAAGGCGACCAAACACTGATTCAAATAGCCGCAACCGACCGGTGAGGAGAATAAGCAGCCATACTAGTCATCGATACAGGGACGATATTGTGTATTCCTCGGGCAACGAGTGGGATCATTCCCAGGCATACAATTCACCGACTGGACCGAAAGTCCCGCTGTCACCGCGATCTTCTAGAGATCCGAGTCTCTCCAGTGATGGCTTCTCCAGGAGCCCCCAGGGCTCTGCACATCTGCCATCGAAACCCGTTGTGGTGCAGGACACAAAACCATACCCTCGCCAGGGAAAGATGAACAATCGAGCAGGACATCCTCGATCTACATCTCGAGCAGGTACCTTACCCACCACAATGACGGCAAGCCCACCAAGTACACTGGCTTCGGTTCAAACGAGTCACGAATCCCCAAATACCACATCAAAAGACGATGAACGGATCCTCATTCCGAATTCAAACGATCGGCCAACTCGGGGTTCCAAAACGCAGCTCCCATATCCTGACGATGACCAACCTTTCGGGGCTGGCCTAGGAATCCAAGATTCGCATCGAGACGCAACACGTCCAAAGGGTGCGGATGTGGCTACCGTAACTATGCCAGAACCATTACCCGCGTCGACAGGCGCGCTCGGACATATTTTTGAAACCCAGAACGGGACGCCTTCTACAGAGATAGCTGCCGCCGTCCGTCAAACATGGACACCTGGGTCTTTCGACCCGGTCAAAGATGGATTACCCTCCGAAAGACCCATGGGGGCATATCGACGATATTCAGAAAACCATGGCAAAGATGGTGCTGATTTCCTTCCAGAATGCCCTCGACGGAAGCCCGTTGCTGGCATGGTGGACTGGTTGACACTACCTCACACGAGCTTCAACATCTGCCCGAGCTGTTACGATGCCGTGTTCGCACAGTCAGAGTATCGTACCTTGTTCAAGCCAATGCTTCGACCCTCTGATGAGCTCTTCGCCTGCGACTTTGGTGTGTCACCATGGTACAGGATAGCTTGGCTGCTCACGCTCAAGGAAAGAGTCCCCGATCTTCGGCTGCTCCAGCAGATAGCAGGCTTGGACGCGGCTTCAAATCGGGAAGCTTGCTCGGGCCCGAAAAAAGCGCTCAAAGACTGGTTTACTGTGAAAGACCCGCAGATGCGGTTGCCCGTGACGGACTTCACTGTATGCTACCAATGTGCGAAAACAGTCGAGTTGCTGCTTCCAAACCTGGCGGGCGTCTTTGAGCCGCTCGGCCCTCGACCCAGACAAGACGTCTGTGATTTGCACTTCTCACCGGACAGAAAAGAGTTCGTTTCATTCTTTGATGTCCTGGAAACGACATCCGAAGAAGCCTTGAAGGCCAAAAAACAACCAGACTTGGATGATTTGGCTCGTCAACTCTGGAATCTTACCGCTGGCCATCGCTGCCGTGAAGATGCCCCTGTCCTTGACGGGTACTGGCATACAATGAAATTTCTTCAAGAATTTACCGTCTGTGGCGAATGTTTTGAAGACGTGGTCAAACCCAAACTCGCTGATGGGAATGTCATTGCACGAAATTTCTACATGAAGTCAGCGAGGCTGCCTTCTGCCACGTGTCAACTATACTCTGCCAGAATGAGGGATATTTTCAGACGATCTTGCCGGGCCAACGATCCCAAGTACCTGGAAGAGAAGGTGTTACAGAGACTCCAAAAGGAGAAATCTATTTACGAACAGCTAGTCAAGCTAGACAAGGCTCATATGAGTAGCTTTCGGAAAGAGGAAGAGGTTGGGCAGCTGATAGAGGAATGGAAAAGGTGGGAATAGAATATGCGGAAGACGAACGGGTCAACTCGGCCAGGTGCGGATCGCTTGCATGCGGCCAAGCTCGAGCTTCTGATTATGAAAACGATGATGTTATGTGTAAAATGAAATGATGATCCGAGCAACGGTTTTTCTGAATCTTGGGCAAATCTCAGCAAAATAAACGAGGCGGCGTTCAGGAATTCTTTAACCTGGCAGTGTTGAGAGAGCGAAATACAGTGTAGCATACGGTGCAAAATTGTGATCAGGAATACAGCCTCGCACGGTCTTTGTGGATCGTGCGCACCAATCATGGCGCAGGATGTCTTTGTTCGCTAAGAGTGGAGATCGGTACGTACTTTTTGCCTTTAGGGCCGCAGCCCACCACAAAATTTGACGTTGTGTGAAAATTCGCCCTTGGTGAAATTTGCTGCAGGACACAGCCAACTGGGATCTCTAATCCCTTTCCAAAGCATCTTCTACGCCGATCCGACATTCGTGGTATGCTCACCCGTCATTTGCCTGCGAAATCCTGCGCGATCGATTGGAACGCTTCCTCGCTCCCCTGCACGTATTTTTTCCCAATCTCATAAAGTAACATTTGCGTCTTCGACAGGTCCGAATCCTCATAGTCGCAATGGCTTCTCGACCTACCGTCTCAATCATCGGCAAAGATGGTGCTCCTACGGGAGCTACACACCCCGTGCCGGCCGTCTTCACCAGCCCAATTCGACCGGATATCGTCCAGCAAGTTCACACAGGCATGGCCAAGAATAAGCGCCAGCCTTACGCTGTGAGCGAGAAGGCCGGTCATCAGACTTCTGCTGAGTCTTGGGGAACTGGTTAGTGTCTCTCGTCTCAATTAGGCGCGGCGAGGAACACTGGGTCAATTCCTTGTCGAAGATGTGAAAACATCATGTCATTTCTGCAGGCGGAATCGTCAATTGACCAGGATGGAACTCGCCGTTGTTCGTTCGGAGATTGAGAGGGCAAGGCTGACGCTGAAAAATGATTAGGTCGTGCTGTGGCCCGTATTCCTCGTGTGTCTGGCGGTGGTACTCATCGTGCTGGTCAAGCTGCCTTCGGCAACATGTGTCGATCTGGTCGTATGTTCGCTCCTACCAAGATCTGGCGCAAGTGGCACATCAAGATCAACCAAGGCCAAAAGTAAGCACACGCACCCTCTGCAGTACCGTTCAGAGGCACTCGCTGACAAAGTCAATCACAGGCGCTATGCGACTTGCTCCGCTCTGGCTGCTTCTGCCGCTGCCCCTCTTCTCATGGCCCGCGGCCACGAGATCATGACTATCGCTGAGGTTCCTCTCGTGGTCGACTCTGCTCTCTTCGACGCCGGTGCCATCGCCCGAACCGCCTCTGCACTAGCCCTCTTGAAGGCTGTTGGTGCTGGGCCTGACCTGGACAAGGCCAAGTTCTCCAAGAAGCTTCGCGCCGGCAAGGGCAAGCTTCGTGGCCGCCGCCACAGACAGCGTCGTGGTCCGCTCGTCGTCTACAACCCCGAAGTCGACGGCAAGGAGCTCGTGAAGGCCTTCCGCAACATCCCCGGTGTTGAGACATCACCTGTTACAGCCTTGAACCTCCTCCAGCTCGCTCCTGGTGGTCACCTGGGCCGCTTTATTGTTTGGACCTCATCCGCATTCAAGGCCCTTGATGATATCTATGGCTCCACGACCGAGGCCTCCTCGTTCAAGCGCGACTTCTTCTTGCCCTCCAACATTGTCTCCCAAGCCGATCTGACCCGTCTGATCAACTCTTCAGAAATTCAAAGCACCCTCAACGCACCCAAGGGTGGGGCCGTCACTCGTCGCTCAGCCGTGCAGAAGAAGAATCCTCTTCGCAACAAGCAGGTTATGCTGCGTCTGAATCCATACGCATCTGTTTTTGCCAAGGAGGCTCAGAAGCCTTGAGAGAATCGGGACCCATGACTTGAGGTTTTGCATGGGTAAGAGGGTCATTCTTGGCCCAAACGGGTTCTTCCTTTTTTTTTTTTCTTATGTCAGGTAAAATAAAAAAAAAATCATCCAATTCAGCCATGATATGACTCGCTTAAGACGTCACGACGTCACGATGCAGTGATTGGTCCTTGGTTTTGTTCACCAGAATTTGTCTCATTCAGGCAGGCACAGATTCTCCTCCAAAGTCTCCAGTCTCGATGATTTCTTGGCCTGCTGTGGCCTGAGACGAGCGTTGGTTCGACGCTGAAACCATGTTGGACCATCGATGTTTTGGTTGTGAGCAAGCAAGAAGGGACTGACTGTGTGGTACGGGGTGGGCCAAGGCCTTTGTCTTTTTTTTCTCTTTCTTTTCTTCGTAAATTAAAGAAAAAGCCGAGAATATTGCTGTCAAACGTCAGTCAGGTCGCCACGTGGTGCAAAGTCGCAGATTTGTGAGAGAAAAGGTCAAAGCAAAGATCAAGTACTAGGTTAGTCGTGGGAACCCGTCACTGAGAGAAGTCCGGGCGCGGGACACTTGTCTGCGTTGGAAACTCGGACTTGAAGGTCCGCCATTGGTGCAGATTGTCTCGGGGTGTTTTTTTTTTTTTTTTTTTTTTTT
>JMQE01001515.1:0-18236 GCA_000731825.1 Hypocrella siamensis | reverse complement strand
GGGGGGGGGGGGGTTGGTTTTCACCGAGACGTAAATCCAGCCTCTGCACTGTACTGTGTGTACGTACCGTTGTTGTACGTATTCTTCGCTTCTCTTTGGTCTGTTCCGGGAAGAAACACGGATACTGCCGTGTTATTGGCGCGAACTCAGAATCCCAGCAGCCTGGTATCCTGGTCCACCACGCTTGGGAGTTTTGGGTTGGGGCTGGGGCCAAGGGCGCAAAGCAAAGCACGCCTATGCCACTACTCCAGTCAGCGGAAATCCCTAGTCAGACGGAGATTGTGCTGAAACTGGCCAAGTGTGCATCCGCATCGGCGCGCGGCCGGGGACGGACGGCCACGACAGAGATGCGAGCAGACCCGGCGGAAGGAGGACGGATACCCAGCCCACAGTCAGAGCTGATCCAGAAAATCGTAACATCGTGGCACATCGTGGCACATCGTGGTGGCGTGGTGGCGTGGCAGCGTGGCGGCGTGGAGTCGGTGCGCAGCGGCAGCAGCAGCAACATAATCATCAGAGAAACCTCTTGGACAGCAGGCACTCGCGCTCTAAAACCTTGACACAAGTCCGACCGACAACGTGTCGGGTGGGTGACTGACGCTTTTGGGGAGCAACAAGCGCCAGCCCACTTACCGACGAGCCGGAGATGCACCCCTAGATACCACGTACTGCACGGGCTCCGTGCTCACTCGGTAGGAGCTGACGGCATCCTAGGTTGTGGTCGGCAGCGACGATGATACGTGCGTACCAACATACCTACTGTCTAGAACCTATTTGGCAGGTACCATTTTGGTAGATTGGTGCATGTAGGCAGGTAGCCCAACTGCTACGTCACGCCACTGCTCGCATGTAACCTTACTTCATGCCTACCTAAGGTTCCTACCTGCCCAGGTACACACACGCTCCGTATCCAGGTATGTACATAAATGCACTTGTTGTGAGTCTTGATTGACCTTCCAGAGATGGCAGATGCCGTTCAAGGGGGAAGGAGGGGACGGTGGTTGAGCAGCAGGCGCGCGCCCGCGACCTCCAGTCGCCTGCTTCGTGCTTCGTGCTTCGTGCTTCGTGCTTCGTGCACCTTGCACCTTGCATCTTGCATCGTGCTCTTGCTTCCGGGGATGCCCACGCTGGGTTATGATGATGAAGCACGCTGGTGAGGTACGGGGAGAACGTACGCACGAGAATGGCGACCTGCCTTCTTTGCATGCCTGCCTGCCTATATACCTGCCTATATACACCTAGTTAGATACCTACCTATCCGTACATGCCGAGTCCAATGCCTGCTGATCACGGCCGTCCTCACCAGGCCAATCGGAGTCGTGCAGCAAAGCCCACATGCTCCGCGACTGAAACCGCAGTCGGTTATTCCATCCGAGGAGGGAGGGGTGGGCTGGGACAAGATGATATAGAAGAAGAAAAAAAGGAGGGAAAGTGAGAGAGACGGGGTTGCAAAATCCACAAACGCATTTATGCCCCCGGCATGGAATCTTCCTGATTAACTCACGGCCGAAATGCCAACCGAGGGGAAAAAAAAAAAAAAAAAAAAAAAAAAAATTCCGGCCACCTTTCCCCAAGATCCGAAAACTTGTAATCCTCGTGGGCGGGAGCTTCCGTTGAGCCAACGCCCGACCCCCACGCCGCCCGTCCACGGTAGGAAAATTGCTCCGTGGCCAGCCAGCCACACACTTCCCACACAAGAGACACCTTTTTGTGTGCTGCTGCACTAGGTATGTACGATTCGATGTAGATGCCTAGTACCTAACATACATACATACAAAGGTAGGTACATACAGCCACTACACATTAGTATGGCTTGGAGTGCCTGCTCTAGATACCTACCTAGTACCTACTGTATGCAGGTACCTCAGTAAATGTGTGCCCTGAATCCCTGGAGAAGAGGCCAAAGAAGGCGTTTCTTGGCCTGAAAGCATGGGGGGAAAAATCGCAATACATTGGAATATCAAGTCAATCGAGTCCAACAAACAAGAAACCCACACGCAAATATGCAACCCCCCCCTCCCCCGTATCCGACTTTTAAAAAAAAAAAAGGTGGTAAAGAAAAAAAGTCCTCCGTAGATAGAAGCGCTGCATCACCAAGCAACGAATCAAGGACCAGGCTCCAAAACCCATTCTCATTCGCAACTTCAGATGAAAAACGTTCAGAAGGAAAGAAGAGGAAGAACAACTACAAGCCATTGTCAAGCATGTCATGGCTCGTCTTGAGCCTCGCATGCCTGCTTGGATGCCGTCCTTCTCCCCCCTCAATTGCCAAGTTACACCGTCGTCATCATCACGTAGTGCCCCCCACAACGGGGGTCCAAAAACCGACACAGGCATGCGTCTTCGTGAAGCCAACCTACGTCCTGTACTACTTTCTGTGCAGTTGACTTCTCGAAATCAGCGTCGTCAGGCGCCCCACGAAATTATTAAACGTCCTGTCTCTGCAGGCCTCTGTGGGATGAGACAAAAGTTTCTCCCCATGGAGATCTCTGGATCCCGCCCGAGTATTTACAAGCCTCACAAGTCGTGTCAACACACAATCCGCATCTGATCTTGAAGCTCGAGACAATCATCAACAAAGGCAGATGGCTGGAGGATCTTTGCCTTTTCTCTTATGTCTATTCAGCCTCGGTCATTGTCTCGTAATCTATCTCAGGCACTCTGTAGACTAACGCATCATGGCCGAATGTGCTCGTTATACGTCTACGCCCGACGTAAACATTGTGATTCTGCTTCGAATCTGTCGCGGTCTATCTTCTGACAGGTAAGAAGCAGCTTTTTGCAATCGTCACTGCATCGAGGCGGCTCTCATCCGCCTTGGCCCTGTTACCATGTCTCCCCCAGAAAGCCTCCCTTGGCCATCCCTTCGCAGCCGAGGGAAGTGGCGAGGCGGGGGCGAGGCGAGGCGAGGCGAGGCAAGGCGAGATGAGACAATGCGCTCTCGGTGAATCATGACCATCTTTCCCTAGCCTTCCGATGTATCCATATCGCCTGCTGTCTCAGCAGACGCCATCGCAAGGCCCTTTGCAACTTGCACCCGCTCCTCCATCCACACATTAATCCTCGCCTTCAGCTCCGCCTGCGGTACGGCATCATCAATCGTCATGGGCTGTCGTGTAAATGGATCCTTGGCATCACTCAACAAATGCTGCACAATGGTAGACCGATCTACTATGTGTCGGCTGGGCAGCAGAACCGGGTCCCTCATCAAGTCGCCCATGATCGGATCTTCAAACTCAGGTGGAATGTCTCCCAGGTCAAGCTCCGCCTGGTCAAGCTGATCCTTGGCCACGGCGAATTTCTTCTTGACCTTTTCCCACTTTGCCAGGTCATTCTGGTCTTTCTGATTCTTGCTCGTCAGAATTCGTGTCACCCGGTCGAGCACTTCAGGCTTATATGATCGCCCGTCGGCAGCGACGGCGTCGACAAAAACTTGCGAGTAGCCCAGGTGTAAGTATATGTCGACAAAGTCGGAAATCAACTGGACCGGACGAAAATGGTACTTGTCCTTGTTGCTCACGCTCAACTCCGCGGCCGCTTTTCGACCCGCCAATGTTTCCAGATTGTAGTTCAGCATGCTTGCCAGACGAGAAACGATTTCGGGCATGGTGAATGAGTCGCTCAGGGCCTTGGTGAAGAGCTTCATCATCTCCAATGTCTCGTTGGCAAGCTGCATGTATGATGTGGCCTGCCCGCCCAGCGTTGCTAGCTCCTCTTCCTTCTTTTGCCGGTCTTCGGCGGACAGTGAGGCGTCTTGCAAGTCAAACTCTAGGCTCCTGATTTTGGGAAACTTGGTAAAAGCCTCGTCCAGGACATAGGTGGCGTCGTTGAGCAGCATGTTGACAAACTGCACAAAAAAGTCGCGATTTGTCCTGAATTCTTCAAGTCAGTGATGTGCGTCCCGGCCCGGGACCAGATGGAATTCTCTAGTGGGGATTTCGTCACATACTTGCTTTCTCTTGTCAATTGCTCCTTGTATACATCATTGCCCCAGACACACTTGATGACCTGGAAAATCTCATATCGAATGTTGAACTTGTCATAGAACGCCGTGTTGGCGCCCGTCGACTCACATTCAATGTAGAATTTCATTAACGCATGCAACAGGTAGTCGTTTGCGAATGGCAGAGCCATGAGCTGGTCACCGAGGACGCCCTTCTTAAGATGCATAAATGGCCACGTTCCAGAAAACAATAGCGACACAAGCGAGGATTTGAGGTATGGGTTTTTAATGAGTTCAGAAGAGCGCAGAAAAGTAATACAAAGCGCAATCATTTCTTCTCCAACCGCGCTTGGCAGGATTTTCGGTAGCCATCTATCGACGTCTCGGTCAGCAAAACAGTGTTGCCTTGTTGTGAAAGAAAAGGCACGTCATGGCGCACCTAAAGACAAATTTAAAATTATCAACGATGTTTTGCAGCGCATACTCGGGAAGGCACGAAAAGGCTTCGGACGAGCTGACTACTGACAGCGGCAACCTAGCACTGGTGTTAGCGACTTTCGATCCCCGTGCTTTCTGTCTTATCGGGAAAGACCACCTATTCTTACTTTATTGTTTGGCTCTCCTGACCAGGTTTATAGTTAGACTCAGTAGCAAGTCTGAGCAGCCAGACAGCCACATAACGCATGAAGCGTAACGACGTGCTTTGCATCCTCTCGTCAAGAAGGGCCCCTTCAATGGCATACTTCAGCGCAATCGTCTTCTCCAGGACGTTTGTATGCCGTTTCAATGTCTCCTCAAAGAGTCGTAATTGATGCGCCGAGTTGACAAGCTTCGGACGTTCTGCCTCCATGGCTCTGATATGTTTCTCAAGATACTTGATGTCCCGATCAAGATGCTTCAGCTGAGAATTCAGTGCCTCACTGCCGTAATGGTGCGCCGCCAAAGTGAGGAAGAACGCTTCTGAGATGAAATTGGAGTCTCCTTGCTCCTTTTCGGCGTAAAACTTGTCAGCCGTAGCCTGGTCTGCGTTCAGTTTCGTCTCGTCTGTGATGTCAACCCTGGGCTGTCTTTTGAAGTAGCGCACGTCAATCTTGTCAACTTTGCTGAAATCATTGTCCATGAAGGGTTCACAGAATCGATCCAGAATCGTAGTCACGTTAAGCATAAATCCATCAGTCGCCACCTCTGCCGGGTCGACCTGAATAGCTCGCCTTTTGTGGTTGGTATTCATGATGTGCGAGAACCAATTCAGAGTTCGGCTCCTCGTGTCGGGACCAGCTCGAATGAAGGCATTCGCAATGACGAATAAGTCGTCCTGATGCGCCCTCAACACCATCCGCAACGACTCTTGCGCATTGGATACCCGAGATCTGTCCAGAGACCGAGCTCCCGGAAAGTAGCTGTTGATGGCATCGGATTGAAGAGGGGATATGCGGAAGAAGGGGCCCAAGATGGTATGTTTCTCGATGCCAGTCGCAGACTGTGCCATGTAGAAGCACGGGTGTTGGGCAAGATTTGTTATGAGGACAGGGAATCGAGTGTAAGCGACAAGTGCCTTCAGCCATCATCAGCCAACACATCATCGCAGTCCGCCCGAGCGGGTTGGGGATGAGCTTGGGCCAGCCTACCTGTACGTGAGGTTTATAATCATCTCCCAACGATAACGTAGATAATTGCGTGCTAATTCTGAACATTGCGTCATTGAACAAGGCGGGAAAGGCTTCATCTTCATCAAATCGTTTGATCGCTTCTCGAATAAAGTCGAAACATAGCCCGTTTTCGTCTGATATGCCTCTCAACAAATAAGGCGTTAGCGTATCATGTTGAGGGTTTGGGTCACGACTATACGGAGGTCAGCACTGCGCAGGAAGACCAGGCGGAATTGGGCAACGAACCCGTACAAGGCGGGCATGGTCAAAGCAAACAAGCAGTTGCTCATGCATAATCTCTTGGCTTCCTCCAGAATCTCTTGTCTTCGGGTCGACGCATTCCTGGCCGTGGCAGCGGCCTTGACAGCTCTCTTCCAACAAGGAAGTAGATAATCAAGCAGAGGCTGATTGAAAGTCCAAGCGCTACATGATTCTATTATCGCCTGATCCAGCAAACCTATAGAGAGCTTCAATGCCTCGCCCTGATCATTGAGTTCCTGGTTCAGATGCGGCAGGAAGACGAGGCGTTGGCCTTGAATGCTTGCCATGTTGTGCGGATCGACAGATATGCGAAAAATCTGACTGAGCATCTTGTGTGCGAAATCCTGATCTGATTCTGGTTGAACGGGCTGGGTGGGCTGGGAAGGTGCGACTTTGCGCGGCGCAGGTGCTGCATCGCCAGCGTCAATCCCGATTGCGGATCGTTTGCGATCAAGACGGGAACTACCTGTAGGGTGCGAGGGGCTAGGTTGAACCCCAAGCTGTGAGAAAGGGTTCGAGCTTGTCTGTGAGTCGGCCGGCTTGGCAGCAGGCGTCACATTGATGCTGGGCTTTGGTGTAGGGCGTTCAGAAGTCTGAGGCTCCGATGTGGCCGACGGAGACGGAGGCTTTGTTGCAGCTTCGCCTTCATGTTCGCTGGGTTTGCGTGATGAGGAGGAGCTCAGCATGGCAAGACGGCGTGATCGAATCTGATGACACAAGTCAGGTCAGCATGTCGTGCTTCAACTGCGCGCAATCATGCGATGGCGACGCCGCGGAGGACGTGGACTTGAGGGAAAGTTGACTTGCCAGCTCCATATCCTCTTGCGCAGGGGCATCGGGCCCGCTGCTTGGTCCTTGTTGATCTGAATCCATAATTTGATGTACCCAACACCCTCCCTGACCGGGAAATGTCGAAAGGAAGACGTGCAGGTCGAGGAGAAGGGCGAGGCGGAGGAGAAGGTTGAGGTGCGGACGGGATCCGATGAGAAGGAGTCTGACGTCGATGAGCAACCGCGATGATTAATGGAATCCCACGGAGCCCCCACCGCTGAGCAATCATCAGGTGGGCCCCAGGTTTGGGTGCCCCTAGCAGTTCAATTCCTGTACCTACAAGCCATAGGCTGTATGCTGTATACCTGCAGGTACCTAGTGGGTGTAAGCTACATACTACTAGGTAGGTAGTACCTAGTATGTAGTGGGTGTAGGTAGGTACTAGGTACTATTAGGTTGATAGCTTCCCGCTGGGGCAAAGGATATTGATGCATGCATGCACGGTTGGACTGCCAAAGCTAGCTGGCAAGGAGTATTCGTGGCAAGCAAGAAGTGCAGGATCGTAGAGATGTAGGCGGGTTGAGAAAGGTTGAGACTGATTACCTCCTAGGAAGGTAGGTAGTAGGTTCTCGCGTCTGGTGCTGCAGCAGAGTATGAACCCTACGGAAAGAGCGGCGCGGTGGAGGTGGCGGACCGGAATCAACATCAACTGCACGCGCAAAGTCCGCCTGGATGTTTCCCAAGTCCGCCATCCATTGATCACTTTACCTCGAGCTAGACACGATGAAGCTCTTTGCTTACAAAACGAGTCACTCGTCTACCTTGGAACCTAGTTCTCTGCCCAGTATGGACCTAGGTACCTAGGCAAGTAAGGCGGCTTTGTTCCTTTGCTCTTGCTAAAGCCCGTCATGTTTTACACGGTCTCGTGAAGCGAGTTCCCATGTCCTATGTCTCCGCCCCGTCATACTGTACACACTCGTTTAATCATAATCCGTGCAGCCTGGCATTCTTTGCCTTGGCCGGCGATAGCTTGACGTCACGACCATCCAACCGCAATCCCGCGAGTGCAAGTACAAAATACCTCATGCTTTCGTAGAAGATGCCGGTCCTCTATTTCGTCCGTGTAATTCACAAGCGCGGGACGTCCATATCTGTGCTGGACGATCTCCGCCTTTCGGATAGCACCGGGGTCCCCTCGCCCGAACTATCGCGGCGAATACCCGTTGCCAGACCAGTCGTGTTTGCAGCTCTGGAACGTCCTTCTTCGCGGCTCCGATTCAAGAGCCAATTCACGTGCATTCGTATCAGGTTGATGTTGTTGCGCAGCTCGGTAACCTCGTCCCGGATAGGCATGACCTGATTGAGAGTGAACATGCTCTGCCGCGCCTCCAGCTGCGTCAGGTTCTGATGAACCTCCTCGAAACCGGCATCCAGGTCTTGCATGGTCCGATTGTCGCTCAAGACAGAATCACCACGGCTGCTCCTCCCCACCTCGCCAGCTCTTCGATCTGCCAGCACATCATCGAGACGCTTCGCCGTATCGTGCTGTCGGAGCTGCAGCTCTTGAAACTGGCTGCTAAGGTCACCATATGTCTGAATGATTTCCCGCTGGTTCCGAATGACGATGCCGGAAGCCGTTTCCGGATGAAAAGCACAGGTGAAATAATGCGCGCCAATCTCTCCTCGCGTCCTTCGAACGGGGCATCCTATTTCATGGTATCGGCAGGGGACTTCGACGCCGTCACATTCTGATTTCAGATGGCCCTGCATTTGCGACCGGCAGACCAGCTGCCAGCACGCCTCACATCTCGTCTTGGCCTGGGCGCACTGGAGCATGTGCGCGTCCTCGTCTTCTTCTTCCACTTTGTCGTCACACAAGGCACAGTATACTTGTTTGTGGCGACATTCATCGTTGTCGGGTTTTTTCCGGAGTTTCTTGTCACATGCCGGGTCAGGGCATGCGAACTCTCGAAAGCGGCACTCAGTTGTAGCATGCCTCTCAACATTCTCTCGGCGAAGTTCTCTATCGCAGCCCCGTCCTTGGTGAGGGCACTTCACAAGCAGGCCGTTCAACTGGGTGCGAATGAGCCTCGCGGCGCTGGAGCAGTCGAGCCACGATAGAAGCTCGCGGTCTACGGGACAGGCGGCTCCGGATGGACTCGACGTCATGCTGCGGCGCAGGCAGCGATAGCAGAACGTGTGGTCACACGGTGTAGTAACAGGGTCCACGAGTGGATCGTGGCATATGGGACACAGGAGATTCGCATCAGGTTCAGAAACGTAGGTCAATGTATACATGTCGAAGATGCTTTCGCCGCCGTACTTGTCGGGGATGTCGAGTGAGGACGGATGCGGAGGCAACAATGGTCCCGTCCGTCGATCTGTTGTCGTAGCATTCGGATGTGAGTGCCCATGAGGCTGTATTGTGGCGGAGAGCAGTGATTGTGGGTGAGTTTGGCGAAGGCCTCCGTGGACATTTGGAGCAATGTAGAAGGCCTCGGGAGAGGGCGGCCTGACAAGGCTGGTGACCAGGTCTGGTGTGGCAGCTGTCCGCCTGAAGGTGCGGCGGGCAAAGCGGCGAGCAGCAGCAGGGCTCATGCGCACTTCTTCATCGCTGGAACCTGAAGCGACATCTCGAAGCGTATCGACGCTCCTGGGCCTCACGTTGGAGCGAGGGCCTGGTTCAGCCATATTTTGCAGTGATGGCTGATCGCCGGCCAAGGCCGTTGCCAACGTCGGCCGGGGACTATGCTCTTGTGCCTGGGACTTCTTCTTATACCGGTGCGGGGAGTGAGGCCATCCTGCGGTGAGGACGGCTCGGGCAGGATCGCGAGAGAAATGAGGATCTTATCAACGGAAAAAGGAGAAGAAGAGGAGGATGAAATAAAATAGAAACCTTGCTGCGCTAGTGGAACAAGAGTGGGAAAACAAGGTGGAGGACAATGGGATCACGGACGTATAACGGGTTTGCCGCGAGCAGGAGGATGACGAGGTGTCACGTCAGGGTCTGTGGCGTCGGGCCTCAGACAGAAGGAACCACAGCGAGACAATGCAGGGTCCAATTCGGGTGAAAATGGGAGGGGCACCTGTGCATTGGCATGCACAGAGTTGCACAATTTCTAGGAAGGCGTAGTATTTACGGACTTTGTTTTCTGTGCGGGGCGCCGTTTCGGGCATTGCATTCTGCATTCTGCATTCTGCATTCTGCAGGCCATTCAACATCACAGATATCCAGAACACTGGGATGTATTTTCGTAGGAGAGTACGGCGTAGGAGATGTGCGCACCTATCTACCTAGGTACCTAGTATGAAGGATGTGCCTACATACCTTGTAGGCACGCACACATGTTTCGCATCCCACTTCTCCCAGGTTTGGTGCTCGTGGTGCTGCGTCATCGGCCCGTCAGAGTTTGTGCGAATGGGCCTCAGTGTCTTCGAGGTTTTTGTCTGTCTGATGTTCTTGTTCTGGGTGGACCCCCCCCCCCATTCCCCCACTGGGATTGGTTGGATGCCCGGGCCTCGTGCTCGCTCTCTGGGGCTTTCACATGCCGTTCGGCTTCTCTGCACCACGTCAGCCGCAGCCCGCCTTCGAACGACTCCAATGAGAACAGCCTCGTCCGCCACCGCAGAGGGCAACCACGAGGCGCAAATTGCCCGAGTATGGAGACGATGGCACGAGCCCGAGCCCCTAATTTAGCCCCTGTGAGCCCTTTCCCGGACTGGGCTTGGCATACACAAAACCGCCTGACGCTGCGCACATCAGTGCCAACCGTCACCACGCCTTGAAAGAAGCATCAAACGGATCTGACATGTCTGTGTTCCTTTTCCTGCACACCACATCACACCACACCACACCACATTTCGCTTTGCTCGCTTGCCGTCTCGAGCCATCGATCCGAAGCGCTCCATCGGCTGGCTAACTTGCCACCACTCGGAATCCACCGCCGGCACACCAACACCACTCGTCTTGCGCCCGGGAACGCCGTCAGGCTGCAAGACCCACGATCCGAAGACGTCGCCGGCAGCATTATGAGTCCGGCCAGCGTCAGCTGAAGCCAAGCCAGTCATTTCGTGTAGTATTGCGCAGCTCTTCTGCTACACATGTCACACAGGACGGAACCTGTAGTCCCAGTCCTATCATAGGGAACCAAGCACAATGCTAGACCACATTTTGGGGCGGCCCTCGACCAAATCAAGACGGCTGCAAGTCTTGGGCGTCTTGTCTTTATGGTCTTTTTACCTCTACAGGTACGTTTTGTCCTTGCCGTCGTTGATGACAGTTCTACCACACCCTGTGCAGAAGACTAAGTGCTTTTCCACAGAGGTAATAAACACGGCCCTTGGGGAGCGCAGTTGATTTCCAAATATTTCACCAAGCGGCTCACGGCATGGCAAATATCGGCCCTGACCCTCATATACTTTTACGCCGCCCGAAATTTCAGCACGCTGGTTGGCCTGGCCAGTCCCGAGCCGCTGGCCAACATGTACGAGCCCGTCTACTTCCGGGCCACGTGGATGCTAACGGCCATGGACGCCGGCTTCTGGACGGCAATGAAGATCAAAGTCAAGTGGTTGAGAGACATTGCGAGCATCGTCTTCTCGCTCTTCTACCTCTTCGCTGCGGAACGAGCAGACGAAAAGGTTCGCAAAGTTCGCGGCATGGTGACTGTCGACCATCTGCGGGTTGCTTGGAACAAGGGAACGACGCCCTACTTGGGTGTCCTGCAACGCCTGATGAGGCCACGTTTTACGAGATGGCCTCCGAGGCAGATACG
This sequence comes from Hypocrella siamensis, assembly GCA_000731825.1. Taxonomy (NCBI): domain Eukaryota; kingdom Fungi; phylum Ascomycota; class Sordariomycetes; order Hypocreales; family Clavicipitaceae; genus Hypocrella; species Hypocrella siamensis. Next base: position 6,837 of record JMQE01001515.1, on the reverse strand, counting down.
AATCCCTCGACCGACCAATAGCGATTACAAGGAGCCCGTCAACGGATGGCTGTACTATGACGGGCCATTGGCCGATTTGGCACAACACAACAGGATGCTTCTGGACATACCAGGTGGTGGATTTGTCGCCATGGATCCCCGATGCAACGACGACAAGCTGCTCGCTTGGGCGTCCAAGTCCGGGCTACCGATTCTCAGCCTGGATTACAAGAAGGCACCTGAGTTTCCATACCCGTATGCGCTCAACGAAATCTTCGACGTCTACGCCGCCGTCATCAAGACGAGGGGTCGGTGCATCGGCTTCTCTGGCAACGAGACGCCTCGCATCATCATGACCGGCGACAGTGCCGGAGCTAATCTTGCCGTCTCTGCCACGCTGATGATACTCGAGACGAGCGACGGAGAGTGCAAGAGATTCGCAGGCAGGGGTTCGCTCCCAGCGCCCGACGGACTCGTGTGCTTTTATCCGGCGCTGGACATGAACATTGGCAACTGGATGACGGATGAGCAAATGTCCCTGATCCGAGATCGAAAGATGCGCAAGACCAACCGATCCATAGCCCGCCGCAAAAGCATGCAGTACAATCAGTTGGTCGGTACGCCTCACCACACAGACGACGAGGACGGAATGCAGCCAGAGACGATCAAGCCGGCCGAGGTGCCCAAGAGCCCCCACGTGTGTCAGCCTCAATTCTCTCGCCAAGGTCCCCAGAGCCTCGGTCAAGACAAGGACAAGGACAAGGACAGGGACAGGGACAAAGATGCCCCGGCAAAGACAGACAGCATGTCTCATCATCCGAAGGCGATGCAAACACGGCTGGCGACATCGTCGACGATTTCTTATTTCAACGACCGAGTCTTGACGCCAGAAATGATGCGCGCCATGATTATATTGTACATTGGCCCGCATAACCGACCCGACTTCTCGACGGACTACCTCTTGAGCCCAGTGCTGGCCCCGGAGTCGCTGCTGGCCAAGTTTCCCAAGACGTACTTCATGACGGGCGAGCGCGACCCCCTCGTCGACGACACCGTCATCTTTGCGGGCCGTCTTCGACGAGCTAAGGAAGCTGCGGCACGAGAGCAAAAACGACTCTTCGACGACAAGGAGGCAGCCGAAGTGGCGCTGATACCGGGTGTCTCTCATGGGTTCATGCAGTTTCCGGGCATCTATCCGCCAGCTTGGAAGCACTTTGAGAGATGCGTCTCGTGGTTTGAGCAGCTCTTTTTGGAAGCAGAGCACGGCCGCACCAGGGATTCGCGGCCGACGCTCTTCTCGCCCGAGACTGACAAGTTCACGTACCACCAGCAGCAGCGACAGCACCACAATCACAGCCAAAACCATGGCCAAAACCACAGCCAAAGCCAAAGCCAAAGCCAAAGCCAAAGCCACCACCACCACCATCTGGGCGAGTCGAGCGGGGAAGAGGACAAGCCGCTGGAGATAAGCATGACCAAGCTGAGCAGGGGACGCAGTCAGACTGTGGCTGGCGGAGCCGCCAAGGGCGGTTCTCCGCCGCTCGACAGGCCGAACGGCGGGCAAAAGAAGGGGAAGAAGTCGATGAGCAAGGACAAGAGCCTAGTCAAACTGAAGAGCACGGACGATTTGCTGGGCCGAAGGATGGAGGGACTGGCGGGAGCTCTGACGGGGACAGGCGAGGAGTACTAGCCTCGACCAAGTTGCGTTTACTTGCCTACTATCTACCTAGGTAGTAAGCAGGGAGGCAGCAAGGCAGCTGAGGTAGGATTAGTGTCGTGCGCGTCGTGCAGAAGTCTGAAAGGTAAATTCCGGTTGGTATTGCTTTTTGGGCAGGAATCATCATGCACCATCCATCATCCATCATCCATCAAGGGTATCATTAAGCTGAAGTCATGTCTTGCCATGTGCAGCCAGCGCAGACTGTGCGATAAGTGCATGCGGCACTGTGGATAGACAGGATATTCATTGTTATCGTTCATTACGCATTCATTATCGCGTCAACGCTGCATCATCTTGGTTCTAGAGTTGTTCCATTGTCAAGGCCCCCTTCCTCAAGACGAAAAAAAGAGCAATCGTACACACACATACATACATATTTATGTACATGACGAAGGTACTCTGCGCATCGCATCCGGCCCGTGGAGCCGGTGATGAACCTTTTGTGGCGCGCACGTCTCGGCTAAGACGGAATCTTGTGTGTTTTGCATCGTCCAATCCACGGATCGAAAGGGTCTGGGCTCTGGATTGTGTCGAAGCCGCAAAGGTGGTTTATTGGTCGGGAAATTTCCAAGCTCCAGTTTGTCCGTTCAGCTTGTCACTCTGCCACTTTTTGTCGCTGACGTCGATGAAACCAAGAGAGTGTCTGTCCGACCAACGGATCCCCCTCCCCCCTCTCTCTGGCATTAATAAATAGTGTTTTCCTCCTCGTCCTTTTTTCCACTTCTTCTCTCTCGCACGGCCTTGGCAACAAGTTGTACACTTTTTGCAATTGTTTGCTCAAATCGAGAAGATTAAAAGAAAGAAAGGAATTTTGCCTGTTGTGCCCCGTTTCCTCTACCGCTTGCGTCCAGTCCAAGAGAATAATAATAAGTTTTCCTTGTCATCATCATCGTGATACGTCTCTTTTTTTTTTTTTTGCCCACCATGGTTCACCTCAGCGCCGTCCACACCGAGGACAACAAGGCCGGCAGCATCGGCGACCAAGTCTCCAAGCTAGCGGACAAGACTGGCCACTTGCTTAAGCTGGCGTCCGACGCTGACGAGTTCACCACGAGCGTCTATGGCTCTCGCTTCGCCGAGCAGGAGCTGCCTAAGCTCAAGATGCCTGACGGCGCCATGCCCCGCGAGATTGCGTACAGGATGATCAAGGACGATCTCAGCTTGGATAACAATCCCAAACTGAAGTACGTTTCCTAATAGAAAGGAAGGGGGGGAAGCGAGAGGGGGAGAAAAAAAAAACCAAATTATCTGTTTAACTAAACGGGTTTCTAGTTTGGCTTCATTCGTCACCACGTACATGGTTCGTCTTTTTCAAAACCCCTCTCAACACCGGGTCCGGCTTTGAAGCGCCCGTCTCTTTTTCTGTTGAAACTCACAAGTGAGAAACGAGAAACAGGAAGATGAGGCCGAAAAGCTCATGGCCGACGCGCTGTCCAAAAACTTCATCGACTATGAAGAGTACCCCCAATCGGCAGACATCCAGAGCCGCTGCGTCAACATGATTGGCGACCTGTTCCACGCCCCGAGCGGCAGCGCCGTCGGCACCTCGTCCGTTGGCTCGTCCGAGGCCATCATGCTGGCCGTCCTGGCCATGAAGCGTCGCTGGAAGATGCGCCGCCAGGCCGAGGGCAAGAGCACCGAGCGGCCCAACCTCATCATGTCGTCGGCCGTCCAAGTTTGCTGGGAAAAGGCCACGCGGTACTTTGAGATTGAGGAGAAGTTCATCAATTGCACCCCGACGCGCTTCGTCATCGACCCCCAGGAGATGGTGTCCAGTTGCGACGAAAACACCATTGGCTGCGTGCTGATCCTCGGCACCACCTACACCGGCGACTACGAGGATGTCAAGGCCGTCAACGACCTCTTGATCGACAAGAAGATCAATGTCCCCATCCACGTCGACGCGGCCAGCGGCGGCTTCGTCGCTCCCTTTGTCGTGCCCGATCTTGAATGGGATTTCCGATGCGACAAGGTTGTGTCCATCAACGTGTCCGGCCACAAGGTAAAAATTACAAGATTTTGCCTGTTTTTTTTTTGTTTTCCTGCACGCTCCCCACCCCCTCCTCCCTTTACTCACCTTGACTGACTCCAAATGCGTCGTCGATGAAACAATGAGAAAACAGTATGGCTTGGTCTACCCCGGCGTCGGATGGGCCATCTGGCGAGCGCCCGAGTATCTCCCTCAGGACCTCGTCTTCAACATCGACTACCTGGGCGCCCAGCAGTCGTCCTTTACCCTCAACTTCTCCAAGGGCGCTTCCCAGGTCATAGGCCAGTACTACCAGCTCATCCGCCTCGGCAAGGCCGGCTACCGCGCCATCATGAGTAACCTCACCCGCACGGCCGACTACCTCAGCGACTCCCTCGAGGCCCTCGGCTTCGTCATCATGTCCAAGCGGTCCGGCGAGGGCCTACCCCTCGTGGCCTTCCGCCTCGCCGGCCCCAACGATAAGGGCGGCAAGCCGGACCGCCACTACGACGAGTTCGCCATTGCCCACACCCTCCGCTCGCGCGGCTGGGTCGTCCCAGCTTACACCATGGCCCCCAACACCGACAAGATGAAAATGCTGCGCGTCGTCGTCCGCGAGGACTTTTCCAGGTCCAGGTGCGACCTGCTCATCCAGGACATCAAGCTCTGCCTGGGCATCCTCGAAGACATGGACCGGGACTCCATCAAGAGACAGCAAGAGTACATCAAAGCTCACCTGACTTCGGCCGGCCGGTCCCAGAGATCAAAACATAGAGCTCATCATCATTACAAGGTACCCTGCTCTTTCCACCCCAATTCATCATCACTGCCAGCTTCTGCTTCATGGCAAACGGCTAACCTGTGAGTGTAAAGGACGAGAACCATTCGCTTCAGGGCAAGACGGGAAAGACGCATGCTGCCTGCTAGACGACGAGACGCACAAGTCATCAATCAAATGGACGTGGCGAGATTTGATCAACAAATACCTGGTGCCTGAAGGAATTTGGAAACAGAGTGGAAATTGGGGCGCTCATCGATCTGAAACCCAACAGTGTGTCTAGTTTTCATCGATTGGCCAAGAAAGAAATTGAAATGAGATGAACAACTGGATGCCCCTGGCCGTTTTGGCAAGGCTATACGACGTTGCGAGCCAATTCCGCGGGGATGAAAAAAAAAGAGAGAGAAAGAGGGAGAGAAGAGGAGGAAAGAGAAAACACCTCTTTTCCCTATTTAAATTTTTTTTTTACAAACCATGCCAACGTTTGTTACGTTGAAACGTGTCGTAAATGCTCGTACATGTCATCGAAGAACCTCGTTCACGCTTTTATTCCAATGGCAGGCATAGAAAAGGACGAGGAAGGAATAAAAAAAAAAAACTTATCGCAACGCGGCAGCCGTGTGATAAACTCGAATGAATAACCAGCTCTACCTGGTCGCCGCCATGGCTTCATGCAGGATACTCAGCCCACGCCGGATCTCGTCATCGGTGACCAACAAGCTCGGCACGAATCGGAGCGTATTCGTCCCGGCTGTGATGACCAGCAGGCCCCTCTCTCGGGCGGCCTTGACAATGGGGCCAGGATCCTCTGTCAGTTGCAGGCCGAGGATCAGCCCACGGCCCCGGATCTCGGAAATGAGGTCGGGAAAGGCGTCGCGCAGCTTATTGAAGCCTTGCTTGAAAAGCTCCGACTTGGCCGCGACATCCTTCTGGAGCGGTTGCTCCGCAAAGCGCGTCACGAGGTAGTGCGCCAGCCTACACGCTAGCGGATTGCCCCCAAACGTGGTGCCGTGATCGCCAACCATCATGTTGCCAGCGACGTGGTCGTTGACGATGACGGCACCGATAGGGAACCCATTGCCCAGCGCTTTGGCCGTCGTGATCATGTCGGGATGGGCCTCTTTCGGCAGCACCGCATGCGCCCAGAAGGTGCCCGTCCGAGACATGCCGCACTGGATCTCGTCATAAATCAAAACGCTGCCCACCTCGCGACACCTCTGGGCCAGGGCGACGAGAAAGTCCTGACTGGCCGTCATGACGCCGCCTTCTCCCTGGATCGGCTCCACAATCACTCCGCACGTCTTCTCAGTTACAAGGTCTTTGATGCCCCCAAGGTCGTTGTACATGCCCTGCCTAAATCCGGGGACCATGGGGGAGAAGGGCTTCTGGTACTTGGGATTGTGTGTCGCAGAGAGGCTGCCCATTGTCCGGCCGTGGAACGAGTTGTTGAACGAGACGATTTCGACCTTGTGACCACTTGCGTCCACGATTTTTCCAGTCTTACGGGCGAACTTGATGGCCGCCTCGTTGGCTTCGGTTCCGGAATTGCAAATAAACACTGAGGAGGCGTTGTGCATGCCGCCGCAAGAACGGGTCGTTTCGACGAGGAGTTTGGAGAGCGCACCCGTCCAGGGATTGTAGTAGAGATTGGACGCGTGAATCAGAGTCTTTGCCTGATTTTGGGTTGCCGCCAGAGCCCAAATATTAGCATTGAAACAACATCATCGCCTCAAAACGAGGAGAGCTCGGTGCAAACCTGTTCAGTCAAGAGCCTCGTGAATCCTGGTTCGCTATGGCCCAGTGATGTCACGGCAATTCCAGCCGTAAAGTCCAGATACTTCCTGTTCTCGATGTCCCATAGCCAGGAGCCCTCGCCCTGGACAAATACGGGCGACGGCCGCGCGTATGTGGCCACCATGAACGGCGCATGATCCTTGACCAAAGCAGCCGAGGCGGAATCGGCGCCCGGGTCAGGATTCGGCAAATCGGCTTCCTGCTGTTCGACGAGGTCAGAGAAAAGGGGGAAAAAAGAAAGAGAAAAAGAAAAAACAACTCTTGATAACATGCAGAAAGTAGGGCAAAAAGGAGAACTCACACTGATGGACCGTTGTACCCCCTCTGCTAGCGACGATCCTGGGGCTGCGGACGCAAAACATCTATAACGGACACGCCCAGAACTCCAGCCCCGCGCGAAAGCTGTAGCGTGTCGACTGAGGGGCAATCTCAGGGCCATGTTCAAAAGGGATCGTGAGCCTCGGCCCTCGCGCAATTAGCCCTTCAGAAATCTACTCCAAAGTAAAACAATGGCGAAGATCAGAGGGACGTGGCCGCCTGGGGATGGTGACATGCATTAGAAAAACAGCGGGGGGGGGGGGGGGGGGGGGGGTTTTT
>JMQE01001514.1:0-18239 GCA_000731825.1 Hypocrella siamensis | reverse complement strand
CAATTCAAGAATCGGAAAGAGAGTGACGGCCTCTTGTCCCCCCCCCCCCACGAACATCTCACCGAAAAGCTCATTACGTACAACTGTCTAGAAAAGCCTCAGTCGTACTGGACCCGGAAGCTTTGACGAGTCAGAAAGCTGAGACCTGCAAGTGCTTGGCAGCCTGTGATGTGACAGCATCGCGCCTTGTAGTGACAGTACAACACACATTGTGGATGGCAGGCCATGGCCGGGAAAAAAAAATGGGCACGCCGCCGCCGTGGTGATCAAGGTAGGGGAGCAGCGTGCATCTTTTGAGACTTGTAATGTCCTCGCTTGACTTTTTGCTTTTTTTTTTCGGTGAAATCTTCTTTTCTCATCTCTTCTCATTCATCTTCTTTGTCCTGAAAACACGTTCCGTTCGTCGGCTCCGTTTCAATGACGGCATATCGCTCGTCGTTTGGATTGGCCGGTTCATGCTGCGATTAGAGAGTTCGCCATGGAAAGCGGCTGCCTCACGAATCGAGCTTGATTGAGCGGGGTACCTTTGGGGGAAGAAAAGTCAAGGTGTTCGCTGCCCCCTCCCCTGCTTGTGGCAAGTCATCGAATCGCAATGATCCTTTCCCCGTGGTTACTGCGCAAGCAGATTGATGGTACGCAAAGCAGTCGTGACGGGGCCAGACAATGGGGGGGAGGAAGGTGGTGCGCTACCCTTGGATGCACGATTTGTGCCTGCATGGCCGCATGGCCGCATATCTTAAGAAAATCCCTTTTTTCTCGGAACATAAACTTTCCCAATGCATTCTCCGGCCCATGCGGCTGACGTCGAGGCTGGCTTTTCGAATCACACTCTCTCGCCTGGACCGACCGCCAAATCAAGCCTTTGAACCAACGCTGCCTTCGTTGACGCAGTCGAGCGTCTCGATTGCAAGCTCCCTGATGGGGGCCAAGTGAGCAGCAGTCGGCTGCATCAAGGGGAGCTCCATGTACACCCACTATACATATGCGGAGTACGGAGTAAGGAGTACAGCCAGAGTCCTGGCACGGCGCCTTCCCCCAGCATGCTGCACTTTGCTTCAGGCGCCATTACATGCCATGCTCCAGGGAATGCCCATGCCATTTACGGAGTACATACTCCGTGATCCGTGCTCGTTACACCATACACGTCTAACCTACTACTAGGTGCCTACCTACCTATTACCTAGTACCTAGTACCTAGGTAGGTACCAGGTAGGTACCGAGGTATGATGTAGGTGTGCTGTAGAACAAAGGCGGCCGGCCAGCCTTGGTGCCCTGTATCCCACGGAACTAACGTCCTCTGGCGGTGCATCGTGCGTCACACACAAACTGTGCTCGCATGCATGTCCTGCCCGCCCGTCTGCCGCTGTAATTGCTGTCGTCGATAGGAACCTACCAATGCAGGTAAAATGTGAAGGGTGCTCGAGCCACGGGCTGGCTCAATCGCCATCTGCGGAGCGCCAGATTGTGCATGAACACCAACGAGCTATCCAATCCCAGAGTGGCGAGCAGGGACACTTGTCCAACAATATTCACTGTTGCTCATGTCGAAATCCGCCCTGGCAGCAAGGTCAGGTTCCTGATGGGGAGTCCAACTGCATGGTCTGCACGTACGGATTACGTCGTGGTCAAAACACACATCTTCATCGGCAGTCAAACCTAGGAGGGATGATGCTGCACGCACTATGCCGCTGTGTCGGTCATTGCAAAACGTTGCTTTTTCCCTTTGAGAACTCGAGCGGTGTGCCCCTAGACGTGCTCAGCGGCTGTCGTGACGACGGTATGAAGATCGACCCTTGATCTTCTAGCCTGCATGACACTGAAAGAGGAGGAAGACAGCCGGGAGGGAGACCAACAACTCACATTCGGAGAAGGGAACGGGCCGTCCGGCCCCAATTGGCGGGTTAACTTGGGTTGTTGGTTCCTGAAAACCACTCATTCCCCTGCCCGCAGCGGCTTGACTGGCATAGGGTCCGGTCGACCATCGATTCGGCATGCCGCAGCAAAGTGTGACGGCTGTGACGAATACTTGCAATAAGAACGGCGGTGCCCGACCTTGCCTGGCAGTCCCGTCCAAGTTGAGATTCCAGGTCGGTCCATGTGCCCCCGAGAAACGTGGCCGCCGACGGGCGAACGGCAGCACGAGAATGACACAGATTTGGGCCGGGGGGGGACAAGAGGGCCGATGCTGCCGCTGGGCGAGGTTTCGGCAATAAGACGCTAGACACCTGGCTTTCAAGGATAACGGTTTCACGCAATTGAGGCCCCCGAGTCGATCTTGCGTGGCGGCCGAGCGAGAACCCTGCACCTTGTGATGACATTTCTGATTGGCTCCTTTGTCTGGCAAGCGCAGCCAATGGCTAGCTGAGAAACTGTCGGCGCTTCGAGACGGCTTTCCATTCGGACGACGAGCCAGTCGGGTCCACTTTCAACCGCAGTTTCCATTTGGGGCCAGATTCCCCTCGTCTTTCATTCAGGTATTTTTTTCCTTTTTTCCCTTCTTCTTCTCTTTTCTGTTGGCCTGCCACGCTCTCGAGCCAGACGCATTCGTCTGTCTCTCAATCTGGTATGGCTTCATTCGAACCGACCGAATTCATGTCAAGGTCTCGTTCGGCTCCTCACGTGCCCAGGCTCTGGCTGATCATGCTCGCGATGACACAGACAATCCACCTTACCAGACTTCCTTGGCAGTTGCCCTGGATGATCCCCTCCCCCGAAAAACAAAAGTGTCTCTGTAACGCATGATGGCGTGACAATAGGTAGCCCAAAGAGGTTGCGCAAGGTCAAGGAGCGCTGCGATGGGACTTTCCTCTTTCCCCCCCCCCCCTCACCCGTCCGCTTTTTGACGAAATGCCACGGGTTGGGTCAACCATCATCTGCGATGCAACCTTGCTGGAACCCCCAAGAAGACTGCTTTGCTTCGACATTGTTCTTGTCGAGCAAGATGGGGGCATCATCGCCAACGCAGGGTCGTAGCAAAAGGAGTCCGAAACATAAGAGACCGAGAACTTGCAAACGCCAATAAACGCACCGGTGAAGGGGTGGTGGATGGCATCACATGGCCCCTTCACGGAGCAAAATTGATATGCGATGAGTGGGAGAGCCCAATGGCCAGCCAGACAGCCTAAGTGATTTGGCATGGCGCAAATCCCATCATGCTGGTAAACCTGCTGATGTGAAGTTGATTCGTCTGTACATTCTGGCGCACTCAGCCACCATGCCCAACGGGCTCTTGGAGAACTTAGATCTCCGTGGACATGCTTCATCGAGCGCCACGCCTTGAAATGTGAAGTGCACTTGTCGATCATTTTTTTTTATTGACAAGGAGAATTGGGCACATGTGAGTTCATTGCGCCGGCCGTTTCGCTCCTTCGTTGTATCCAGCCGCTTAACAGATTTGTGATGCCCTTCAGGAGACATAGAGTCACAGCCCGCTTACGCCAAACCATCGTGAATATATGCACGCAAAGAAAAGAACAAACGTTGTTATCAGAGCTTGCCACTTCACAACGGCAGTGAACCCCTCCCTTCCTCACTCATCACCCGGCAACTCCCCGCCGCCGGTGCAATGCGACCACGCTCGCATGGAGTGGGGGATCGATTCGTCACAGCAAGCCCAAGAGATGTTCTTTGCTCGAGCAAGGTCCCCTTCTTGCCTTATCCAAGTATTGCATGCATCGACTCCACATCCAAATCATCCATACCATTCATCCATCCATCCATCCATCCATCCACCCATTCCCCTCACCAATCAATCAGCCATGGGTGCGGTTGCCCAGTGCACGCTCTCGTGCCGTTCCGTGGATATCCCTTGCCTTCGTCCAAGTAGTCTCCGGTTCATTCAGATCTTCAACTTTTTTTTGGCCCTTGTGATGCACTTTTTCAGTGCTTGTATTTGTGTGAATGCGAGCATCTCTTCCTCGTTCCATCGTTCGTGATTCCACTTCCTTTTTTTCTTTTTTCTTTTGGCTCCTTCTGCGCCCGGATCTCGCCCTGTCGCGCCTTCCTTCTTTCAAGTCAGCTAATGCTCCGCTCCTGAACTGAGCACCTTTGACTCAGCAGTCTTTACACTTGTCTGCGTGAACGATACCCCGGAAGAGGGCAACGGGAAGACAGCTCGCTTTGCATCCGAACATTCCGTGTAACCCGATGCCGCAGTAAAGCCTTTCGGGAGACTTGCTCCCAGGACAAGCGCCGACCCTTGTCCAGCTCCTCCTCGAAGCGGGTCACCGTGACTGGTAGGCGACTTTGCTCCTGTCGCCGTCACCGCCGCCGCCGTTGTCGTCGTCGTCGTCGCAGCCGCCGTCTTCTCTCGAGCCAGCAACTAAATGCCTTTCAGTGGAAATCTCCTCCATTTTTCCCCTTTTTACCTGGCATCTTAGACTTGTCCGTGAGAGTCCTCGAAAAGAAGATAGAGGTGCAAACGGACAGCGACCTCGTCATATTTGTCACCCGTCATCCGTCACCCGTCACCTGTCACCAACCACCATTATCGCGCGATTTGGCAAGCTTTGGCCAAGATCCGTACACCGTCAGTGATTGAATTTTCATAAAGCCGACGCAGACTCGTTGTAGTGCCGAAAGCGAAGCACAAAAATCCTGACGGGCCTTTTTTGTTGAACAATTCCTCTTTTTCAGCCAAGAACAGTCTGTCATAATTTGCTGTCTTGTAAATGATGATCTGAGTGTGCAACCATCAAACTCAACCGCCAATTTACCCCCGCGCTGTGGCTCCCCGTCTTGTGCGAGCGGAAAGGGAGGAGGAATCAAGGCGCAGGTCATCATTCTCCGCCAAGCGGGCGCTTCAGCGACAACCGTGGTTCGGTCGAGACACTGTTCCACGGTGAAATTGTCGACTCATTGAACATTTGGGGGGGGAGGGGCGTCGTCAGTGCTGACGGCAGCGCCAGTCTGTCGGGTGAGGCCCAAGAGACCTTGGGTCCTGCAGGCTCCCGATAGATTCAGAGCAGTTACCGTGCGCCAGCCCTTCGGTCGAATCTTTGAACGTCACCATCGAAGAGACTTAAAACAATCTCATCATGTCTGCCTCATCAAGGAATCACACACCCAAAAGCTCGGCCAGGTCATCAACTGCTAGGGCCGAGCGTACCCAAGACTTCACGGCCATGCCATCAATCAAAGACATCAAGTTGCTGGACCCATGCGCTGCCACGGCTTCCATGTTTCTCTATGGGCATGGACCATTGATTGTGTGCTGCCACCATGACAGCCTCGCGGTTGAGAGGACTTTTGCCAGACATGCTGATCAGGTTCGGCTGCTAGCTATTGACAATCAAAGCGAGATCGGAGGCGGGCGCCAAGTTGTCAGCTATGACGCGGGCCAAACTGCGATTGTATGGGACCTGATGACGGGCATCGAAGTTGCCCGATTTGCGTCTTATGAAACATTGACGGCAGCCGCGTGGATGCGCAACGGCAACGTGGCCTTTGGTAAGTCTTGATGCCATTGGCGAGCCATGACCGGTACTCATCATGTTCTCCTAGGCAATACTCAGGGAAACATCATCCTCTTTGAGCCGACGACCTCGGAGCATATTTCTTCGAGGACAATCGACCAGATTGCAGTGACTGCTCTAGCCCCATCCGCTGATTGCAGGACGTTTGCCCTTGGGTAAGCATCCATTATTCACTTTGTTTTATTCCTCACGCAGCGTAGGGCTCGTTTCAGACAGAGATTGTGACAACGGCCTGACGGTGGCCCTCTTCAGATACCAGAACGGCTCCCTTTTGGTTGCCACTTTACAGCCGCGCTTTACTATCCTGCACAACTTGACAACTTCGAGAGCGCCATCGCCTATAGTAACTCTAGCATGGCATGCATCATCCTCGAGGCAAAAGTCGGACATGCTGGCCGTGCAGACTCACGACGGCGACCTACGCGTGTGGAGTGTTCCCAAGAACTACAAGGCTGATGACCCGGCCAGGGTGGTGAGGATCCTTCGCCGCAGGGACAGTGGCCTGGCAGGTCCCAACTGGATGGGCTGGTCCAAGAATGGCCGCATCATCCAATTCTCAGACTCGTATGTGTAACCACACGCATCCTTGCACCACCACACGTTTTGTCTAACTCCCGCAGCGAAACCCTCTCGTGGGACGTGCGGACAAAACACGTCACTTACGATTCCATTCCCACTCTGGAACATGTCAAGGGTCTGGCGGTCTACGGTCCCGGTGCGACACTGTTCACAGTGGGACCTGACGGAACCGTGCAGCAGTTTGATCTCAACTCACCATCCATCATGGTTGCAGATGTTCAGCATGCCGTAGAACGACTACCGCCGTCACCGCCCAACTCTGTTCAAGAGCCCGACTCCAAGCTGGCCCAGTCCACCACGACTTCTCACACAACCGAGTCAGAGTCGAGCTCGATTCCCTTTGAGATTGGCGTATCAGAGAGCGACGACGATCACACATCGCCCTTTGCTCGCTTCTCGCGCCGGCCACACCTCGATTCGTCGGGGGGTGACAATTCCCAAGAGTCCGCGAGCCCCCTGTCAAGTAGAAGCGGCGTGTCGTCGCTGGCCAAGTCCTCGACGGGAGGCACCCGCGCACCAGGCCACAACGGATCCATGCGATCCAGGGGCATGACGGAAAATACCTACATATCGGCGGGGTCCTCCCTCAGCGCCTCGACCGTCGGGCTGAAGGAACCAGATACTTACTCCATGGGGTACTCACTTCCGTCCACAAGCGTGCCATCGGCAACATCGTCTCGATCACGACACAGACCCTCTCGACTTCGACACGAAGTTCCGCGGAGTCCCGACGACAGCAAGGTGCATGACTTGTTTAAATTCACGCGCACACGTCTGAGCGATATTCCATACAAGCACCCGATGGGTGCGGATAACTCGTGCTGCCTCACAAATGATGATCTGAGGAAGCAGATGCTGAGCACGATATTTGGCTGGCACGATGAGGTGGAGAGTCTGATCCGGGATGAGATGAGACGACACCTAGCTGGGTCTGCCAGTCGTATTCTCTTGGCGAAATGGCTGGGAGACTTGGACGCCGACATCATGGTCGGCAGCTCCGAGAATATGAGCTCGTCGGATTGGATGCTTCTCGCCCTGAGTGGTATTGGTGGGCAGCCGTCGCAGCACAAGCTCGGGCGTGCATACGTCCAAAGGCTGCTCGAAAGTGGTGACATCCATGTCGCCGTCACCATCATGCTCGGCATGGGCGATGACAATGATGCCATCGAGATCTACATCTCTCACAAGCGCTACATGGAGGCTCTGATTCTCGCCTGCCTCGCGTTCCCCGGCGTGTGGGAACGACAAGCTGCCATCATCCGCAAGTGGGGTGAATGGGCTGTCCAGCACGGGCAGCAACAGCTGGCCATCAGATGCTTCGCCTGCACGGGACAGGAATCGACCGAGCCGTGGAGGTCCCCCTCGGCAGAGCAGCTCAATTTCCAAAGCATGACGCCCACTATCCCCGAGGTTCTCAGTCCACCTTTGTCGCCCCCCGGAATTCAACGGGGCCCTCAAAGAAGCATCGCCAAGACCTCTGCGCTGAAGCTGATCACGTCCTTTGGGGATGCTGGCCAGAAGGCAAAGTTCTACTCGCAGAATGATGGCGGCCCGACCCCGATAGCGGCTGGTGTGACCCCAATCGCCGAGTCGGCCGTCTCTCCCGGCGTGTTTGATGCAGCAACAGCGCTTCTTCGTCCGTCAAGCAACAGCAGGTTCAACACCCCAACGTCAGCTCGTCCCAGTGGATCAGGCTCCGGGCGCCGTCGACTGCCGTCTATCGGTGAGCTTCCGTCCGATTTAAACCGCGAAGCTCTCTCAATTGCCGAGCGGCGTGCCCATACGCCAAAGAAAAGTGGCAGCGCTCGCAAGTCGTCCCTGGAAGCAGATGACGTCTTTGCCGAAACACCGTCGCAGCAAACTCCTGCGACCAGCCCCATGGTGCAAAGGGATGGGTATCAGCGAGTCGTCAACCGTTTCGAAGGGGCAAGAACTGCTTCTCCCAACAGGAGCATCTTGACGGTTATGCAAGCAGCCCGGCCGAGCCAGAGGAACGGCTCCCGCGATCGCATTCCGCGAGGTCTCAATATGCAGCTCAGGGGACTCGAGCAGACACCTCCTCTGGTCGCCACAGTAACATCTCCAGAACAGTCCAGTGGCTCTCCCACCCGTCTCCATTGGCCCTCGAGGAGACGCGGACCTGGTTCGGTTGCGAGTTCCGTCACCTCTGCGTCCAGTGGCGGCCAAAGCCTGCGTGCATCTCACAAACAACGCGATGACTTCGTTCACAGCTTGGAAGCTGCACAGCCACATGATTTGAGGCGAGACAACAGTCGCACAAATAGTGCTGAGCGTGCGCGCGAGTCATCCCGTGGCCGGCACGCAAGCCGCGACGGCAGAGGCAAGTCGAAGGAGGCCTCTGAAGATCGTGGCAGGACCTCGGCTCGCGAGTGGGCGAAGCCTAAACGATCGCCCACGTCGCCCATTCCCATGTCCCCGGAGGACCTTGCCATGCTGAGCGCGCCAAGACACGCGAAGACGGATGAGCCGGCCAAGACAGCAGCAAGGGCGTCAAGCGGGCTCAAGGCCAAATCCGGCAGCAGAACTCCGAGCCTGAGCAGGAGGAGGCAGCGTCTCAGTCCTGACGGGCGAGCTCGGTTGCAAGCCTTGAACCCCCTCGAGAGGAGCGGCGATGAGCACGACGAGCGCTATCGGTGCCGGCCATCCTCGCCCACGTCGCTCTCAGCAAAGTTGGCCCTGCATCATCAAGAATCTGAGGACGAGGAAGACTTGAGGAAGGCCTTGATGGAGCAGGAGGGCTTCAAAGCGAAGCACAGCCGCAGCACCAGTCGTGGTCTCGCTGCTCATGGCGGCGGGCCCAGCCCCCGCATGGGAACAAGGCGCGAGCCAGAAGTCAGCGGGCGAGAAGAGGCTGGCGAGGCCCTGGACACTATGCCGGCGATGGTCTCGTATGGAAGGGCTGCCTCTACAGAGCACGCTGGCGACTTGCGACGAATGAAGGACGAGCGGCAGCGAAAGAGGGAGGAGGCAGCTCGAGAGCTCGAAGAACGCCGAAGATCGCTGGCCAAGAGACCGCAAGCGCCCCAGATTCCGCATCCCAACGAGTTCGACAAGCCTGCCATGCGAGTCGGGGTCGAAATGGCAGATGCCAAGGTCTGGGAGCATGTTCCCCCCCGCTGCGCCACCGAGCCACCCAAGAGCATGTACGCCAGAAATGCGCCTTTCCCTGGCCTGCCGTCAACACCCAAGGCCATGAGGTTGGAGCAAGATAGCAGCGACCAGACGAGCCCAGAGGTCCCACGCATCCCGGCGGTCCCGTCGCCGTACTCGTCGTCGTACTCGTCGTCGTACAGAAGCCAAGAAGAGCCCGTCACTCCTCCCCAAAAGGAACAAAGAGTCGAGCCCCTGACTCTACTCCCTTCGACAGTCTATCAACCACCTCGGAGGCTAGGCATTGCTCGAAGCATGTCGGCGCCCATTCCCGACGACTCGGGTCACGTCCGGCGGCACGCTAGAATGACGAGTAATGGTGAAGTCGGGGGCATTGACAAGGTCATGAACGGCCCACGACGTCGTTCCCAGGATGAGCTCATCCCGCCTCCGCCTCCTCCCCCGCCCATCCCAGCACCGCCGTTCGTGCTCAAAGAACTCCAACATCTGGCAGCCTCGCGACCTCCTCCACGGGCTATGTCACGTCATGCGCAGCAGCAATCACAGGCTGGAGGTGCACTCGGCTCTGGCTTGATTGAGATTGTCATGGACGAGGATGAGGTTGATCCGTTCACGGCCGCTCCCAATGACGGCATGGTACCTGTGCTCGCACCGCCGACCCCGCGCCGCAACAGAGGACGAAGCTTGGGCGAGAGCAGCTTCCGTGGCAAACCGCCGTCCGAGGCTGGGGGACGCGTGAGGTCCGCCAGCCGGGGTCGAAAGGGTTCCGGAAGCAGCATCAAATCGCCGCCTTTGGACGCTGTATCGGAATTCTATCATCAGCTTTCGCACAAGTCGCCGATTGCTGGTGTGCCATCGCCGCCAATGATGTATGATGCCAGCATGGTCCGCAGTCCGATCGAGCAGAGCAGAAAGCACATGGCGAAGGCACTTCCTGGAGGCGAGATGATATGATCAGTCGATACCCACATATCAGCTATGAAATTTCCGTTTTGTGTGCGCGTGCGGTCCCTGCGATGGTGTTGTTTTGTTGCTGAGAAGGCATCTGCCACGGCAAAAAAAAAACCACTCAACATGGCTTTCTCTTCTTTCTTTCCTTGTTTTTTTTATCCCTCAAGACAAGTCCTCAAGACAAGTCGATTCTGGTCACCATGACAAGTCATGAATCCAGCATCTGATTCATCGGTGGCAGGCAGCTTTGGAGGCATCCCTCCACTTCTATCTATGCAAGTCATGTTTTTTTTCCTCACTCTTTCTTTCTACTTGTGAGCATTTAAGACGTGGATTTCTATTCTTTTCTTTTCTTATCTTTTTTTTTCTTTTTTTTTTGTGGGGAAAGAATGATGGCTACCTACTAGGTAGGCTTGCCGTACCGTATGTACCTAAGATGAGATTTTGCATTCGCATTCGCGGTTTATTCGGCTTCACAATTGAATGACAAGAGGAGGACTCGAGGAATTGGGTTTGTTTGGATTCTTTCCAGTGGCATCAGCTGGGGGCGTAAGCAAGGTAATTATGCAAGAAAGCTATACAATGCTGCCTCACGGCAACTTGTTTGACGGACACAAAATAGCCAGTCATGGATTTTGGATAGCAAAATGAGAGCTTCTTTGGCGTGTGCGCACATTATGGCTTGCGGTGAACTCCAGGGTATTGTGGCACCTCAGCCAAGACTGGGCCACGAGGAAAATTCGAGGTTTGTACGGAGGTCCAAAGGGGGTTCGAAACGGGGCGCTGGTAATTTTTTTTCTCTTTGCCTCTCACAGCTAGCGTTTTCAAGGGCGAAGTGAGTGACTTTATTTATCTAAGAATTTGTTATCCATCTTTCTTTTGAAGGGAGAGAGGAAAAAAAGGGAAGAGAAAAAAAAAGAAAAAAAAAAGAAAAAAAGAAGCGTCGCACATCTCCATCTCGCTCAACCAACCCAAACCCCTCGCGGTCGTTATCCAGCCCGCCACGCGACGGGGGAGAGTTCTCTGCAGAGTGAGGCCTCCCTCAAGGGTCATCTCCAAATGCTTAGGGCCGCGTGACAGAATCGCAGGCTTCCCATGCGAGCACGCAAGACCACCACAGCGTTCGAACTGGGCGCCAGGCGAGGGGGATCTTACGGAGTTGGGTAATAATTGTGGTTGGGGCGAGAAAGGCGAGAGGCTTCGCCATTTGACCATTACAGCCGAAAAAATTTCGGAAAATTTCAACATATATCCTATCCTAGTGTAGCCCCCACACAGCAACCCCACTCCAGCTACAATACTCTGGAATATATTGTAATGGGGACCTCAATAACGAGCTTTGAGCATCATACATTTCCCCCTTCTATTCCCCCCTCTCAAAGGCGGGGGAAGGAAATACATCAGGTTAAGAACACATGAAAAGAAGACAAGCTCTAAAAGACAGACAACATTCGCCAGCAATGATTACGACGGCTCCGCGCCTGCGCACCCGCAGACCGTCCCCCTCAACGGCCGAATTCACAGTCACCACGTCGCCGACGCCGACGCTGCCCCTGCGCGCGCTACGCATCCTCCTCCTCGCCATCCGCCTGTTCCTGGCCACCGCGACGACCCTCTTCCTCCACACTTGCTGGACCGTGACGAGCCCGCTGTCCTCTCCGCCCCGCGTGTACGCCTACCAATCGCACCCGGCGGGCTCGCTGCTTGTGCGGCTCGCCTCGTCCCTGCCGCTAGGGGCGTCGGTCCTCGCGGCCCTCGCGGCATTCTATCTGGTCAGCCTCCGGGTCCATGCTGACGAGAGCCTGTTGGTGCTGAGGGGGCTGGGGGTGCAGACGACCGAGTCGCCGCGGACCTATCTCGCCGGTGCGGCGACGCGCTTCATTCCCACCGAGAAGATTCAGGATGTTTTTGTGAATGAGGCGTTTCGAGGCTTCGAGGTCCGGTACTACTTGGTTGTTGTGGTTGAGGGGGAGGAGCACGTCGTGGTTGTGTTTCCCGGGTTGTTGCCTAGGAGGAAGATTGTCGAGGAGGTTTGGAGGGGTGTGAGGGAGTGTTTGTATGAGAGGGAGGATTGATTTTTTCCCCTCCTTCTCTTGATCTTTCTAAAGGGGGAAGCAAGGAGGGATGGAGGCAGGAGAGAGAAATTCTTTTAGTCGTGGCAAGATTCATGACATCTAAGCTTCATGTTAACGATCCCCCCCCTCCCCTTGGCCTCAAGATTCTAATTTGCGAGCCCGCATGTCCGCCGCGTCCGTGAAGCCCTTTCGCTGGGCATATTTGTCATTTTGCTCCTCGGGGCTCTGGAGCAGCTCCTTCTTCATGACGGGCACGTAGCGCCCTCCCAGACGGCTGGTGTTTCCGCCTTCAAAGATTTCGACACTGTTGTTTGCATCGTTGGCGCTGCTGCCGCCACCGCCACCACCGCTGCTGCCCTGGTTCTGGCTGCTGGCTTTGTGCCAGATCTGCTGCAGGAGCTGAGAGGAGAGTATCTCGTCCATCTTGTGGCCTCTCCAGAGCTGCCATGTGCTCTTCATGACGCCAAGCTGGCCGAGTACGTCGCCCGGGTAGATCCATTCCAAGGCATCAGTCCGTTGTTGCTCTGCATCCTCATCGGCGGCGTCCGCGTCCAGGTCTGAAGGGAATATGCAATCCCACAGCACGAGGGGCACCTCGTCGGCCATGACGTAGCTCGGCCGGCTGGGGTTTTTGCGCGTGTCCAGCAGCTCAGACACGACTGTGGGCGATTCCAGCCCCTGCCCGACGAGGAACAGAATGGCCACCATGTGGCGGATCTGATGCCACAAGAAGGCGGATCCCCTGACGTGGAAATAATACACCCTTGTTGATGGGCTCGTGTCGTCGTCGTCGTCTCTTTGCTGTAACCATGGCAGCGCCAGGTGAGATCCAGGCACTTCCACAACGTCGGCCTCAAAGATGCGACGCTGGAAATTGGTGATTTGCTTGCTCGCGTCGATTTTGCAAAAGTTGCGAAAGTCGTGTTCCCCCTCGAACCGCTTCGCCGCGTCCCGCATGGCCTCAATCTCGAGCCATCCTCTCGTTGTCGTTGTCGAATCCGGAAAAACACCAGACGCATATGCTGGCTGGGTGAAGAAGTAGCGGTACTGCCGCTCGCGGCACGAGAACCGCGCCGAGAAGTCGGCCGGTGGCGAGGGACACCACGCCAGAATCCGTATGTCGTCTGGGAGCAACCTGTTCAGGATCCTCGGATAACAGAGCTCATCTTGAATGTCATCAAACGCTTCTGTCGAGCCATCTTCTGAGCCGGCCTCCTCGTCCTCATCCTCCTTCTTCGCCCTGGGAATGGGTCGGTTGCTTCGCACCTGGAGCCCAATGACTTGGCCAAACGCGCTGACTCCCCGATCTGTCCTCCCGCACTTTGAGTACTCGCAGCAGTCGAATTGGACGACTCTCTCGTCCTCGGGAAAGATGAGACATGCCTTGGTCAGCGCTTTCCACAGCTCCTCCTCGATCGAGGGCTGGTTACCCATGGCCTGAAACTCAAACCCGCCATAGTTTTTACCCAGGTACGCCAGCTTCAGCGCAATGAAGCGTCTCGAGTATCGCGATGGATCTATTTTCCGCCTCGCCTTGACCGGTCTGGCCCTCTTTGGCTCAGGCGTCTTTTCAGAAGCACATGACGCTGCGGCAACCGGCTGAGGCGAAGCTTCCAGACGTCTCTTGGAGTTCAGCTCTGCCTCGAGCTCCTTGACGCGTTGTATCAGGCCTGTCTTGGTCCAGCTGGCGTAGCTTGTTTCGCTTGACATTTTGGCGTCACGGCCAACCTTGGATCCGGATGAGCGGTGCTGTTGCTGGCCATGAGGAAATCTGCGCGCTCTAGAAGCACCTCTTACAGGGACATTGCGACCGACCAAGTTCAAGCTGAGACTGCGCAGTGGCTGCATGTACCTGGGCAGCAAAGGATATCAAAAAGCCCACTTTACTTTTATTAGCATTCATGTGGCACTTGAAGACTGTTGGCGTTGAAGTTGGTTTTCCTTTTAAGAGACGGATAAGTTTATGCCGTAAAACTGACGGCTGCGCCACACGTGGCTGCAAAGCCCGAAGCACCCACCCACTCCCGGCATCCCTAATAAAGTCTCGCATCATTCATTCGTCATGATGATTTGGATCTCCCGACACAGTTTACAATGGAACCCGAAGTGGTTGGATTGCTCTTGTCATGAGATGGCAAGGTGCGGTATATGTGCTTATAGTTGGTTTCAAGACATGTATCCGGCTACGTATTAGGTAGGTACGTAACTCACCTACTCCACGTGTTGGACATATCTTGAACGAGGCGATTGAGCGCTGGTACCACAAATATCCAATGCATTACTCCGCGACAAGAACCGACCATTCAAATCAATATCGAACACGATAGATCTCATCTTGATTTCTCAGATACATACAGTCCAGGAGTTGACAGCTGCGTGACTCAGATGTCATTTTGACTTGCCATGACATTGATCAACGAGCAATTCCCTTCAACATGAAGCAGCACAGTCGTGGTATATGCGCCCTTTTTCTCCCACTGCTTTGTGATGACATTGTCGACATGTACTGAGACTGGGGTCGCAGAGAATTGAGCAGGCCAAACAATTTCCAGTAGCGGACACTTTGCACCGGATTTGGGTCTCAAGAAGAAAGACCCCTTTCTGGAAAGGACCCCAATGGCATCGTGTATCCCCACGAAGCGTACCAGATGGCGCAGAATCCGACGATAGATTGGTATGTCGAATGATCGATTATGCCGGACGAGCCCCAGAATCTTGCTCTCGACAATTTACCTGCAAGACGGCTACCCAGACTTCCACACTCATTGATGGTCAATCAGAGGGAGGCTGCACTGTCATGTAATGTAACCGCGCAACAATCCAGACGGCGCGGGCGATGAGCTTAAAGTGAGCTCTCGTCGAGTCGCCTCGAATTGCCAAGGCGTGTGAGACGCATCATGTCTCGTTGATATGAGAATGGCGGACGGTGATCGCAGAATGCATCAGTCGTGCATGTCGACATCGCCATTTTCGGCATCCTCTCCATTCTCTTGCCCGTCAGCCATCTCGAATCGGCCGAGAACCTCGGCAACAATGGCAACCATTTCTTCCTGCTGCTCCTCCGAGTAGCGCTCACTCATGTCTTCGACAATGGTGTTGAGAGCGACCACCGAAGCAGGACGGAGATTCAAAATCATGACGACCTCACCCTTGCACAAGTCATAAGGCCGTAGCTTTTCAAGGAGCCGCGCGATGCAGTCTGGCGTATAAGTCAACGGCTCCTGATTCAACGGGCTTGGCTCAGTCCGCAGATACTGCAGAAGCTGTCAAGACAGAGAAAACAGTCGGGTCAGCGGAGAGACGTCTGACATGGGACTTGACCCAGAGGATGAACGTGACGAACCTCTCTCACAAGCGTCTCTAGATTGGGGGGTCCACGGCGCTTCTTCTGCTTGTAGCGCTCACGTTGTTCAGATAGATGCCTGTAGACCTCATAGTTGGTCAAGACGGCTGATTGGGCTTCGATGATTTTCATGATGGAAATCAGACGACGCCGACTCGTAGGCGCAAATCCTTTTGATGAAAAAGAGATGCAATCCAGTGTGGGCTGCTGTTAGCGGCTCACGGTTAATGATAGCAGAGTCAGGTTCAATGGGTTTTGTGCATTTTTGGCTGGGGTTGTAAATTGGGTTGACCAATCAAGACTCGAGGGAGGGGTAAGAGTAGCCAATCAACGCTAGATGGCAGGTGAGACGGACGGGGGACGACCCTGACTTTTTTTTTTTTTTTTTTTTTTTTAAAAGTCCCCCTCTGTCTCTCCTTCCTTTATTTTTTTCTCCAAGAAAAAAAAAAATCCAGCCACTTGTCTTCGTTTAAATTCTTTTGACTGTTCGCCGCTGTTGTCTATTCCGGCCGACGTCCTGCTCTTTCTTTGCATGGATAGGTAGACAGACTCCTCTGGGTGCCGACTCTTGCGCACTTGCCCCTCGTTGTGGTCTAGTTACACATCAACGATACTACAATACCACGTTGCGTCCAGCAATCCTTGGCCCCCCCCCCCCCCCCCCCCCCCCCCCCCCCCCCCCCCCCTGCCCTGACGCATCTCGAAGACGACGAAGCCGTGCGCCGTGTCGCGGGATCTCTTCGCCAGCGCGAAAGCCGCCATCCACTGCAAGATGGCCCATAATGGTGGTGGTGGTGTTCCCAATGGGTCTACCGACGAACACAATCCGTCCCAACGCTACCTGAGTACTCGCGGCGAAGACACCGATGTAAGATGGGCCCCTTTCCCTCGGACGCACTGGCATGACGCCTGCTTACAGGTCTTGAGCTGACACTTTTTCTGCGCCTTGAACATAGTGCTCCTTTGAAGAAGTTGTTTTGCGGGGTCTGGCAACCGATGGCGGCCTGTACATTCCTGAAGAGATCCCCAAGGCCTCTTCGTGGAGAGATTGGCAACACTTGAGCTTCTCCGATCTGGCCTACCAAGTTCTCTCGCTGTACATCTCCCCGTCCGAGATTCCTCCGGCCGACCTCAAGGACATCATCGACCGAAGTTACTCGACATTCCGCCATGAAGACATTACACCTCTCGTACACCTCGAAAACAATCATTACCTGCTCGAACTCTTTCATGGTCCTACTTTTGCCTTTAAAGATGTCGCTCTTCAATTTGTAGGCAATTTATTTGAGTATTTTCTGGTCAGGAAAAACAAAGGCAAGATCGGGAGGGGTATGTTTGCACCCTTGAGTCTTGCACATGATGCCAAGACGACGCTGCGTTTCACTACCAGACCTCGACTGACCAAGCTTGTAGACCGTCATCACCTCACCGTGGTCGGCGCCACCAGTGGTGACACTGGATCCGCTGCCATCTATGGCTTGCGGGGCAAGAAGGACGTGTCGGTGTTCATAATGTTTCCCAAAGGTCGCGTGAGCCCTATCCAAGAATTGCAAATGACTACAGTTCTCGACAAGAACGTGCACAATCTTTCCATTGAAGGATACTTTGATGACTGCCAGGTGAGACAGGCTGAACCAAAACAATGGGGAGGTTGAAATGCGAGCCTAGCTTACACTCTGCGCTCAGGACATTTTGAAAGCCATGTTGGCTGATCCTGAAGCTAACAAGCCCATCAATGTCGGCGCTGTCAACTCCATCAATTGGGCCCGCATCCTCGCTCAGATCACATACTATTTCCACTCGTATTTTTCACTATGTAAGCAGTTGGACACATTCAAAGTCGGGGACGAGGTACGGTTCGTTGTTCCCACGGGTAATTTTGGTGATGTTTTGGCTGGATTTTTTGCCATGAAGATGGGGCTGCCAGTGGACAAGTTGGTGATTGCTACGAACGAGAACGACATCTTACATCGGTTTTGGAAGACGGGAAAGTACGAGAAGAAGCCAGTGCCCGAGGATGGTGAACCACCTGCGCATGATGGTGTCAAGGAGACACTCAGCCCAGCCATGGACATTCTCGTGTCGAGCAATTTTGAGCGTCTGCTGTGGTATCTAGCGTACGAGTTCGCCTCGAGCGTCGGCATGGACGACCAGTGGAACAAGAAGCAGGCCGGCCAGGAGGTGTCCAAGTGGCTCAAGCAGCTCAAGACGACGGGATCCTTTGGCCCCGTCTACCAGGACGTCATGAAGTACGCCAAGCGCGATTTCGACAGCGAGCGAGCGAGTGGACGATAGCCAGACTCTGGAAACAATCACGGCCACGTTTCGCAAAATCAATTACACGTTGGATCCGCACACAGCCGTTGGGGTGGCCGCCACCCAACGATCCATTGCCCACACGAGCCCTGGTCTGCCTCACATCTCCTTGTCCACAGCCCACCCGGCCAAATTTCCGAATTCGGTGGTACCCGGTTCAAGCATCCGATCTGCGAATTTGTACGTCGACTCCTTGATTCTTGGCAAACATTGCCTCTTTGCTCATCGAAGACTAACTTGCTGTAGTAATTTCCTTTCTCCTTTCAAGACAACCCCAATACTGCAAACTTCACTCCCTTCCATAAGGACGACAAGACTCACATCAACGTGGTCGTTATCGTAAGTCTATCCTCGTACTAGTTTCTCGCT
>JMQE01001513.1:0-18292 GCA_000731825.1 Hypocrella siamensis | reverse complement strand
AAAAGCATTGTTCGGCCGGGGGGGGGGGGAGAGAAGCTCATTCTGACGAGGATATCGCCAAGGCTTGGTGTAAAAGAGACGGTCTGGCTGCTTCGCACTATGAACAATGTCTGTATTCTCAGCATTCTTGATGTTCTGAATATTCATTATGTTTTAAACATGAGAAAAGTGAGGGTTTTTTTGAGGTTTTATTTTTCCCTTCTTTCTTTCTTTCCTCGTTATCATCTGCATGCACCGACTCGCCCACCTGAAAAGGTCACCTACACCCACTACTGCCCACTACACTACACTACACTACACTACACTACACTACACTACACTACAGTACACATACACTACACTACAGTACACATACACTACACTACACTACACTACACTACCTACACTACACTACACTACACTACACTACACTACACTATACTACACTACACATACAATTTTCTCGCGTGCCACCGCAACATATAGCAATACACGGAGCTGATAACAACAATCACATATCATATCCACGTACATACATAC
Organism: Hypocrella siamensis; assembly: GCA_000731825.1. Taxonomy (NCBI): domain Eukaryota; kingdom Fungi; phylum Ascomycota; class Sordariomycetes; order Hypocreales; family Clavicipitaceae; genus Hypocrella; species Hypocrella siamensis. The sequence continues at coordinate 17,773 of JMQE01001513.1, read as the reverse complement.
ATACATACATATGCACACACGTACTGATATGTAGTACCGAGTACCCAGGTAGGTGTACGTACTGTACGTGGCCAAGACGGGCACATCAGCAGCAGCAAAGGACCCGGCCTCTCGCTCCCGCCGGCATTTCGCTGGCCACGACAGAAAAGACCAAAAAAGAAACAAATGTCGAACCAATCCCCCCCCGTGTCCGCGTCTGACACGTCGGATCGCATCCCCTCGGCGGACCGGTCCTGCGCTGCCTGCCGTCGTCGCAAGGTCCGGTGCGACAAACAGTCGCCCTGCACGCCCTGCGTCCGAGGCCGTCATGCCTGCTCCTACCCGCCTAGAGAGCCGAGAACTCGTCGGGTCCGCAAGGCCACGATCCACGACGTCGCCACGCGTATTGACAATCTGGAAAAGACGCTCTCTTCCGTTCCGGCCCAGACCACGACCACGACGACGATAACTCCTCCTCCTCCTTCTCGTCTTCGTCCGGATCGGAAGCTCTCTCCGGCGGCGTCACCCGAAGCGTCTGCTGTTGCTGTTGCTGTTGCTGTGCCTCCCGAGCTCCCGTCGCCGACGTCGTCACGTCTGCCGTCTGCTGCTCACGGCCTCGGCAGCCCGTCTGATGAAATCTTGCTCGACAAGGGCTCCTCGGCTCAGTACTTTAATGAGGTCCTTGTCTCTCGTGTCATTGGTCAGGTATGTACGTGCAAGCGGTCTGACTACCCAACATACCATACCTACTGCCATTGGAAGGTATTCAGACCGTGCCAAATTTTGCCCGGGTACTTTATGTGAGAGAGGGAGAAAAAAACACACAACATGGCTTCTATTCCCGATTCTTCATCGGCATGCATGCATGCACGCAGAACCCTTTCTTCTTTCCCCTTCATCTTTCATCATCATCATCATCATCATCATCATCATCATCATCATCATCATCATCATCATCATCATCCCATGCATCCGACGTCCGGCGTCCAACGTCCGCCTTAATGCCGGCAAATGACTGGCTACGATAACCGAGTCGCCTTGCGTCGTCACATGAAAGGGAAAGGACATCATCTTTTTCTTCTCCTTCTCCTCGCAAAGACCATGTATCATGGCATCTACTAGGCGCTGTTGTCCTGGACCTAACTCATCTTTAATGCTGTTTCAAACTGGTTTCTTTCTTCTCCTACAGGCTATACATATATGAGTACGACGAGTATATGCACTCATGTATATACATACATTGCCAGAAGCCATCATACTTGGCCGTACATACCTCGTCTTCTTTTCTCTTCTCTTTCTCTTTCCCCTTGTCCATTTCCACAACTCTCGTATCAACGCTTGTATTGCAAGATGCCGCAACACTGACCTGGACGCGCCCACAGGAACGCGATGTCCGCACCGCCTTGGCATCACCGGGCAATGATTCGGTCCCGCAAACGCCTGTGCAACCGTCGTTCAATCCCATGGGCATCCTGTCAAGCCCAATCTCGTCGCAGCCGCCCTCGAATTTTCACCCCTCCAAGTTCGTCGCAGGACAGCTCTGGAGGCGCTTCGTCGACAACGTCGATCCCGTCTTCAAGGTCATCCACGTGCCCACCGCCGAGGTCCTGGTCTACACGGCCATCAATGACCCGACCCGTGCCTCCTACGACGCCTTGGCCTTGTGCTTCGCCATCTACTTCGCCTCCACCGTCGCCCTTGACCGCGGAGAGGATTGCGCTCGGCTGCTGGGCGAGGACTGGAACAGCGCCTTGCTCAGGTACAAGACGGGCCTGGAGCAGACCTTTGCCCAAGCCGACTTCCTGGAGAAGCCCACCGTCACCATGCTCCAAGCCATGGCCGTCTACCTTGTAAGTCCGGGGGCATTACTCTGCCACTTACCCCTTGATACCCTAGCCCACCCCTTCCTCTCATCATCATCATCATCTTGTGTATCCGTGCAACATGACAAGCCAGTCAAGCCCCCAAGTGCCATCTCTCACCTTCTCTCAGAGCGCCCTCCGAGTCCACAACACCGGCCGGGCTGTCTGGACGCTGAATTCCCTCGCCATCAGAATCGCCCAGTCCATCGGCCTTCACAGAGATGGCAAGAAGTTGGGCCTCTCACCATTCGAATCCGAAATCCGACGTAGACTGTGGTGGTACCTGTTGGCTCGCGGCACGCGCTCTTCCGAGGACCTGGGCTTGAGCGAGTCGCTCTCGTCCTCGTCCGACACGGCGTTTGGCGGCGCGCAACTGCCCCTCAACCTGGATGACAACGACTTGCACCCAGACATGAAGGAACTGCCGCCGGCCAGAAAGGGCTGGACCAGGCTGCTCATGGAGCTCGCCAACATCAGCATGACGCAGGCGTGGAGCGAGCTCCAGCAGCTGTCCTCGTCCTCGCCCATCCCGCCCCACCAAGCTCGCGAAAAAATCGTCGCCAGGCTCATCAAGAAGTTTGATGGCATGCTGGAGTACTGCAACCCCGTGATTCCGACGCACAAACTGACCATGACCATGTGCGATTTCGTCTCGCGCAAGCTTGACTTCGTCACTCGCCAGCAGTGGGAGGCCCATGACCATCCGGAACAGCAGGAGCTGCTGGCGACGGAAGAAACGCTCCTCGAGGCCTTGAGCCTTCTGAAGCAGAGCGGTGACATGTTCGACGACGAGCTCTTGCGCGCGTTTCGCTGGTCCAAGCGATCCTATCCTCAACACCACCTGATGCTCTTCACGCTGTGGAATCTTTGTCTTCAGCCGCGGAGGGCATGTGCGCAGCGGGCCCTGCACGCCGTCAGTCAACACCTGAACATGATGGAAAGGCCCAGCTCGGCCGGACTGCGAGGTCCTAAATGGGCCATTCTCAAGGCCCTGCAGGCCAGGGCCGTCACGCTCATCCCGCGATCAGACCAGGACCACGACCTGCAACACAACGCGCAGGCCAGCTCGGCGCCTCTGCCTGCCGATCAGAACGGCGACGGCGGTGATGCCGGGGGTGGCATGACTCTGGGGTCCACTACAACGAGGGAGCTGCTGGATCTGAGCGACGCAGGCATGTTGGATGAGATGCAATACATGCCCGACTGGAGTACCCTGTTGCAGGGTGTGTTGCAGGAGGATAGCAACTTTCACGTCATGATGTAGTGGAAAATAAAATATTATCCATATTCTCTCTCCCCCCTCCCTCCAATCACATCGCGGCGCATGCGCCCAGGCCATGATGAGGAGTAAAGATTGTCGGGTTGGACGAACGTGTGACTTTCGCGACCGGACCTGCATGCCTCAGGCAGGCTCTCCTGGGAAGCACCTGCCGTGCCCGTCTTGGGAAGCTTGTCGGCCATGTGCCGCTCTTTTTGGGGCCAATCAGCGGGTTCGGCCGCTACGTCATTGTTAACCCCCCAACCCCCCCCCCCCCCCCCCCCTGGTCCCCGCGTTCGTAGGCGATGAGTCCGGGGACGGGAAGGAGGAGCAGCAGACTGGATGGAGCGCGCTGCACATTTGCAGTAGCGGCATCCGAAGCATTCGCCGCGAAAGCAGTTCGGCCAGTCACAGCTTCTCGCTGGACCCTGAACTGAAGCAAGTCAACCAACCCATCGGAAAAAGATAAAAAAAAAAAAAAAAAAAAAAAAAAAAAAAAAAATTCTCCCACGCACACAATCGCTATCCAAAGACAAGCCATCAAAATCTTTGGGTTCTGAAAAAAAAAGAAAAAAAACACCTGGGCTTGATTGCACCGTGGCGCACGCTCTGGCAAATGCCGTTTCGCTGACAAGCATTGAACTTGCATCGTCGGCGCTCGCCGTATTTTTGGCCAAAACATTTCTCGGAACCGTTCGAATCGCCAGTCAACAACGCAGCGCCATGTCGCAAGCACCACCGCCAACTTTTATCAATCTCCCCCAGCCGGGGTCGAACCCCGAGACGCCTTCGGAGATGCCGTACGTCCCCCTCGCTCTGCACATCTTACCAAGTGTTTCCATGCACGCATCGAGTCGCGTGCTCTCTTGTTGACCGCGGTTCATTTGGCTGATACTTTTTAAATTTCTTCCTTCCCTCTGGCATAGGGGTACTCCAACCAGCACGACAACGTCCTTGTCGGCTCTCTCCACGACTGCCATTAAAGACGGCCACCGGGGTCACTTTGCCTCTGGACCGCTAGGTCGTGGACCCCCGCACGATCCCTCCAATATCAATCTCGAAGCGGAACGAGCAGATCGCATTTCTCGCCTTGCTGGTCTCGAGCGAGTGTCGACCCTGCGGGCTGGCCCTGGTGCTTCCACCGGAGGAGCCGGAGTCGGGCCCTCATCCACATCCCCTCAGACGACGCCGACTTCGACGACGGGAGGCGGATTTCCCCCTAATTTCCCTTCCACGCACAATCTGACACCGTCCTACTTCGACAGCAATGGACAACCCGTGGCCGTCACCAAGCTGAGTACCGTCGGGTCGGCGAGCGCGACGGAAAGTCAAGCGGGCGACGGCAGCCGCACCAATCCAGGGGAGCGCGAGGAAGACATGTTCAGCACCGATACCAACTACAGAGAAGCCGGATCCGTGGCTAGCATGGGCGCAGACCCTGACGCCATGGACGAGGACATGGAGACCATGGCCACGCGGTCTGTCGGCGCCTATGAAGATCGCATGAGCGATGACGGTTCCGCTTCACTCGTCGGCTTTGGCGAGGGAGCGGGAAGTACCGTCTCTGGGCCAATCTATCAGCGGCGACTTCCGCCCAGCACATCTGTCACCCATGCAGCGTGGAATCTTGAGCGCACCAACTCGGGCATGAGTGATACGCGCAGGGACAAGGACAGGGACGTTCCGATGGGCGGAGGCGACACGCCAATGATGGGCTCGACAACGCGCGACAGGCGTGACCCAAGAATGATGGACGGCGTGTCTGCCGACGCTCCTCATCATGGCATGCTCACAGAACAAGACAGTTTTGTGGACACGACGTTTCGTGGACCAGTGACCACGGGTTTCCAGCAAGGCAGGGACAATGGAGACAGCATCAGGCCAATGACAAACAGTGAGGATGACGGAGCGGTATCATCAGGCCTGAGCAGTCCGGGCAACACCGGCCAGTCCCGGCAATAAAGCACCGCGTTCAACTGGCTTTGCACGAGGAGGGCTGGCGAGAGCACAGCCTATATCAGTGGAACAAATGACAAACGGCGCAAAGAACGAAAGACGTGCGTGAGATTGCAAGGAGGGCGGAGAACAGATATAAAAGGGGCGAACCGGTTCATGTCTTGATTTCTTGTCAGCGAATCAATGTGATTGACGAAGCGCGGGAACAGGGGGTTTTATTTTTTCCCGATCAGTATCTTCATGCCAAGATTTTCCATTTCTATTCAATATTGTTGCTTGAGATTCATCTTCTTCATTACACACTCAATCACGCAGATTTTGTTCCTGTTGAAAAGACTGGCGTAGACGCGCACAGTGTCCTGATCCTGTCGTTTCCAACCATGCGTGCCATGCCCACCACACCCGCCAAAGTCCTCATTGAACTGCAATCAATCATTTGCTCCATGATAGCTGAATAATTGAATACAAGCACACTCGCACGACACAAAGCACGAGGAATATTAAAAAACAATGATGACATCGTGCGAACAAAGACAAAGGAGGATACAAATTAAGAAAAAAAAGCGCGTGTCTGTGCCGCAGGAACATGGGCGCAAGAGGAATTTCACGCCAGCGCCCGCGTTGTTGGAACCTGTGAAGCCTCGAATTTCCTGCCAGAGAAGTGCTTCTTACTTTGATCATGCGAGAGTCGTCATCTTGTTTATGGGATAGAAAACGAAAGAGAAAAGAGGAAAGAAGAGAGAGAGAGAGAGAGAAACGCGAAAATTACTCTCGAATTAATCATGACATGGAAATCAGTCCAAACCATCAATTGGTCATGATGAAACAACATGAGGAGCAACAAATCAAGATCAAGAACCCGAAAAGAAGGGGCAAACAGCGCTCCCTTTCGAACATCGCTCTTCTGCGCACAAATCAAATTCCCGTATTTGTACACACACACACACACACACGGAAAGAGCCGAGCATGCCTCCAAAATGATGGCGCTGGTCTATTCAGGACAGTCCGCGCGGTTCTCTGGCCCTCTATAGCAAACAGAGATAGGAAAAGAAGAGCCAGCATCAATTCCTTACGTCTCTGGTAATCGACGCCAGTTATTCCAATCGCTTTCCAACCGTCAGACACTAAGAAAATCCAGCCCTAGGCTTCTGGCAACCTTTTGCCAGTCCCAAACAGTAGCCCACTCGCCTTGATCCATTAGTGACCACACCTCATCCAGCAGTTCCTTGACACGGTCGCAGCTTCTGAAGCCTGTATAGCCACGGACTGCTCTGATCGCCGTGGTGATTCTTTGACGCTGCGCAACACTCACACAAGCCGTCCCAATGACGAGGCAGGGTATCAGCAAAAGGGTCTGGGCCGGGTCTGAGGGTTGGAATAATTCAAAAATGGCCAGGGACTCCTCCACGGCAAGATTGACACGTTGGTCGTCGTAAGACGGTCTTCTCGACGGTGCTGGCAGGAACAGCTTGTCGCCATCGTCTGCTGATGCTTTCAAGTCTAGCGACGCCCAATCTTCTTGGATGGAGCTCGTTCGAGACAGGTCATATGACGAGGAACGATTATGACAAACTTGGATTTCCGCTGCCGACATGCTGAAGGACTTCGATGTTGGCGTCGCGCTTGATTCGAAACTGGCGGCCATAGATGCTCTTCGTTGGGCGGCGGAAACGCCCGGCAATGTCGACGTCGCAGGCAACGTCGTCAAGGCAGAGCGTCGACCTGGCAGGGGAGATGGTGGGTAGATTGTTTGGAATAGAAATATCCACATCATCTGCTTGTATAACGGCCCGATGCGATTTCGACTGTCACCAAGTGGCCATCGAGGACTCCAGTCCCGAATCACTGCATCTATCTCGGCCGCTCGAAATAGACTGAAATGATCAACGGCTGGCTCAACGCCTGCGGTCATGTTGGCTCGGATGACAGATCGGAGACATGTGATTCGAGAAAGGCAACGGAGTAGCCCGTCGCCGACTCCTATGAGGCGAGTCGGCTCCATCGCCACGAGAGGCTCGCACAAGTCAGAAGATAAGCGGTCTAAGCTGGCTGCCCCCTCTGCACACCATAGCAAATCGTCTGCATAGATGTGAAACTGGAAAAACTCGGTTATGAAGGCGTGGAAAATCTCATTCTCGGGTGGAGAAAGCCGCATCAGGGTACGATAGGCCCTTAGGTGAACACGATGCTCGCCCCTCGGATTTCCCTCGGCTCGTGTTTGAAGCAGCAAGCATAGCATTTGGCCATATTGTGCTGCAAGAACCGTGTCAAAGGCTGCATCGTCTCGACTGATTGGATTCTCCATATCCTGGTACAGTCGCTTCAGTGCGGCTTCATGATGATAATCGCCTCGCTGTTGTAAGGATTCTCTGGTCGCGGTTGGATTGTCTCGTAAGATATTGGAACCATGTGTTGATTCCAAATCAATATGCTTGCTACTCACAGCCAGTATAGAATGCATCAATCCCTGATGTTGATTGGCAAGTGGTAGGACTATGTCTTTGAAGGCGTTTGTGGCCTCGCCTTCCACCGTCAAGATGTTGCTGAGATGGTTTATATAGTGCTTCCAAAAGATCCTGTCCTCGACTGTTTCGACTCCGTGAAATATGGGCTGCATCGTCACGGCTGGCTGGCACTGCTGTCGCGTACGCTCTGCAAGAACTGTCAGCGCCAGCTCAAACTCGGCCGTGGCCAGGGTTGTCTGTGGCTTGTGGTGTACCAAGGACACAAACACTCACCTTCTTCGGCCCTTTCTCTGCCACTCTTCCAGAATTGCTTCTCATGGTAGCCCTCACAGACAACAGCGTTCTTCTCACAATTCATACCTTTGGCGGGAACTCGTCAGCACCGAGCAATCAGGATGCGAGCCCTTGTGGTCCACAGTCAAGATAGACTTACAATGCGGTTTCGTCTCGTCACATTTTTTCTTTCGCTTGCGACAAGTAATGCATCCTGTCTTGGATCTTCCTTTCGAAATCTTCCCTGAAGGAATCGTGTGGGGGTGTTTTCTTGGTCTACCTCGAGGTCGTTTCCTCTTAGTTTCGGGTCCATCTGCCATGATGCGTGACGGTAGAGGAGCTGCTGTGACGTCGTGTATCTTGAGATCATCGTCGGTGGGTTCCAACTTTGGAACAACAGCGTCCTCCCTCTGACCCGGCTCCCTCTCAGTGCAGCCATTGCCGTCGTCGCTGCCGTGGTCGTCCATAAAATCTACACTCAAGGAATCTGTACACGACGAGCATGCCGACTGCGCAGGTACTGTCGCTGACGAGTTATCGACCAGTGCGCTTGTCCCTAAGCTAACAGGTGATAGTTGCCCAGTATGGACGGAACCACTTATAGAATGTCTCTTCCAGCTCGTCTCGGCAGGCGATGGTGATGGCAGAACCGTACTGTCCCAATGGACTTCATCGGAAGACGCCGTCCTTTCCACTGACCATGCATCTTCTATGTCCGTCGCGCGTCTCGAACCACAGTCCATCCTTCGTTAATGGCATGCCCGCCGTGAACATAGGCGGGACTATGAGGGGCTCAGGCCGCTTGTGTTCGACTGCAACGTTTGAGAAGATGTCGGGGCGCGGGGCATAGGAAATGATAGATTTTCAAGTTTGATACTGGTCTCGGAGATCAGAACGATTGGTCGAACAAGGGGAAGGGGGGAGGGGTGTGACGAGGCAGGATGATGCGAGATACATTGTGATTTCTAGGTTAAGCGGAGTCTTGTTGTCAGGCATACATGCTCTTTGAACTCTCAAGAGGCCGTAGATCACAACGATTGCCGAAGAGCTGATACGATGACAAGCGAAGGACGGATCAAGTTGTGGTTTGGTGGTAGTACATTGCTGCGCCTGGCGGTTATCAAAGTCTTGAATTGACCCACAAACTGGCATATGGTGGCTTGTGGTGTGAGATTTTCACCCGTCAGATGGTACCAACTAACAAACCTGCAGTGGTCGGACATGGTGTGGAATCCAAGTCTCACGATACGATGCAGAGGGAAATGGGTGGCAACTGCACACAACGGCAGAAATGCGTGTCTGCCAAGACATTGCTACCTGAAGCAGCATCCGATTTGTGCCGTGAACACCACAAAGGCAGCCGCGAGGGTTGGACCTGGGGTCTGTTGGGAGGCTTGCAGGCTTGCAAAGTTGCAGGCTTGCAGGCTGGTGCATAGGTAGGAATGTCGGTTGCCAGAGAGATTTCCATATTGAGAAATGTCGGGCTTTGTTGGAGCTCACCTAGTCTTGCATCCGCTCTGAAGGGGGGAGAAGGGATCAACGGCAGCCCCTACTTTTGCTCGCTGCCCTGTCCTGGCCTGCAACTGGCCGTACAGGTCAGGATTGACCGATTGATGGATGGTAGCATGGCAGCTGCTGCGGGCCAATCAGTCAGCTGTTCTCTTCCATCCCCAGCAAGCCTGACCAGATTCTATTTGCTCGTTTGGCGAGCTGGCTCGGGCTCGGAAGAGATTTGTTGAAAGACTGACTAGGGAATGCTATGCCATCATCATGCTTCTCCCGCATGCATAGCGAAAAGACTGAAGTGTGACAACCTTGATATGTTCGCTGGCGGATACATACATGTATGTCGTCGACGAAGCGAGCTGTATGATGATATCATGTTAACTGCGTGCGTTGTGAGATGGAGACCGAGACGCCATACGAGCGGCGAGTCCTGCAAGCTTCTGTGTATTATTGACAAGGATCTGAGGAAATGCTTCCAACTTGGGAACTGTCAGTCATGAGCTCGTGCAGCTGAAACTTTGGAGTGAGACATACAGGTTTGAATCTTCTTGCGAATGACACGACCCCGGATTCAGCCACGTTCGTCTCTGACTTTCTTTTCTTTTCGTTTTTTTTTTAACAGTACCTCGTAACCCAAGTACGTGCGTACATACATGTACGTCAAAATTGATGCCCCCGGGTCTGGAGGGGAAGCGGCTCTAATGCAACGCGCGAGAGCCACGAGACAAAGCTCAGACGACTGGAAGCAGAAGTCAACAGCTTGATTGTGCGCCATCTATCCGATCCCTGTGCAAAAGTCCCAGAGCTGATTTCCGAGGGAAGAGCAGGTGGCAAGACCGTGCTTGACCACATGCGCGTAGTCGCGCCTTCCTTGTCTGACCAACAACTGTGGCACGCGATGGCGTTAATCAGCCTCACCTCCCACACTCCTTCTTACGAACAGCCACCAACTTCCCCATTGACAGCCCTTTGTTGCGGATTCGTGCCGCTTTCTCGCGCTTGAGGTCCTGATCTTTTTTTGCTCCGGACCCGAGGACAACCGCCCTCCGACGTCATGGTCGGTTTGGAAGAGCCCATGGAGCGAGCATACGACTATGGCTCGCCTGTCTCGGCGATGGCAGTGCTGCCATCCGAGTCCATGGTCCAATCTGGACAGCCCAACGAGAAAATCAGGTTCTGGTCCTTCGCAGCCCTGAGTTATCAAAGTCCAGACTTCAGAAGCAAAGATAGACGATGCTGGTGGTGACGAGATGGCATTGACGCGGCTTGCACGAGGACACGCCATCCCTGCACACTCCGCCACACACCTACACACCCCTTCGGGTCCCTACACTTGAGAGAAGTGACCAAGGAAATGGTTCAATTGCCCACCACCTTTGGCAGCCAGGGCCATCGACTTTTCTGTCAAGAACTTTGGCTTGTGACCGGATTATTGTGAATTTTCGTCTTGCATCCATGCAGCAATCGACTCGACTCCCATCTCAAGAGTATACACAGCTCCTCGCTCAACAGTCGTTCACCGGACAGAGCATGATGCACCCTTTCTCCAGTCACATAAGTCAGGGGGATGCTCAACAGACTGATATGCTGCTGTGCGACTGTTTCATTGAAATCGGGTTTCCCATTTCGGCAGTAGCGCCTATCGAGAGGCACCGAGTAGGGGAATTTGGGCTTTGTGTCCAACGCTCCAGCGCGCAGGACACCCTCCGCGAGGTATCTGTGCGTTTAACATTCGATGAGAAGATGGCTTGCCTGCCAATCCAGGGTCGATGTTGGACCACGAGTACACTGAGATTCTTGCGCCACCCAGAGCATCTCACTTTTTTTAAAATTGCCAATGACGCAATGACGCTCCGAGGTGAAAGCTTGGTGCGCATGGCTGGGACATGCGCAGCGGAGAGAGAAAACATGACAGGTAACCAGCATCTACGGAGTACGTACTCCGTACTCCCTCTTGGATACATGAACCCAGAGCGGCACCGCCAGATCCGCCCAGAGATTGCGCAAAGCACACATTTGCGAGGCAATGCAGACTCGGAGGGAGCGCAAATCAATCAGTTGTAGTCTGTGGTGAAGTTTTGCAGCTTTCGCCACAAAAGAACTCATCTCGTGGACGCATAGGCCCTCCCAGTCAACATTTCTCCGTACTTGACGATAATTGTCGAGAATTGCTTGTACGACCAACATACGGCGGGTTGACTCCGTCGTCGGCTGCAGGGATGGAAGATGTCTCCCGATGATGTGGCAGCCATCTCTTCTACGGACTTTTAAAGAAGAAAGGCCTTTGTGTCCCAATCGAATCGCTGCTGGTGGCCTGGCAGGGAGGCACGCACAAAAGCTCCTCACGCTCGGCCGCCTTACCGCCGCGTGCCGTCCCGCCGCGTGCCGCTTTATGTGCTAGTCACTAGTCACCCTAGTGAGCACCTAGGAAGCAGCGTGACTCACGACACCTCCCACAATAGTGGTGGGTGACGCACACTATTCGAGCAACGTCAACTCCTTGTCATTGTCGTTGAACTACTTTCTGTGCTTACCACCTGCTTCTCGAATGCCGTGAGCCAGTTCTGATCAATCAGGTCGCTGGGGGGGGGGGGGGGGTCGTGAACGCCATGAGTTTACTTCCTCCTGTCTGCTTCGTGCTTCGCGCCGGCGTTGGGCGATTTTGTCAATCGAAAGCAAGCGGTTGGACCCTCAACAACAGCCAAGGCACATTCAGCAGCAGAGTCAGCCGAATTGCCAACTTGGGATCTTGGCGATGCGCTTGTCCCTGTCGGTGGAAGGTCCAAACCTCAAAGCGCAGAGAGACACTACGTAGCTCCATCTTCTCCGCAGAGATGTGATCAATCACCCACGGAAGCTATCTGTCACATCCTGTTGGTGACCCGAATCTATCGCAAGACAGTTGGCATCGTGCCACAAAGTGCTCGGGGGTCAGACTGCCAACGTGAGCATAAGGGCCCAACGCCGACAGAACTTACTTCGTGACCCGGGGTCAACAAAAATATCCCTCGAGTCGACAACGGTCCAAAATATACTATCAAGCCAGACAAATCATCATCAAGAGCCTCGCCTGCGATTTGACTGGTGCCATTCTTGAAAGCCCGGATTGGCCAATTGACCGACGACTTGAGTAGTGCTCGGTGTTGCTAGGCTCTATACATTCTCTTCTGCATCATGAAGTGCAGCATCTACTTGCTTTGCCTCTCGGCTCATCCGACGAGCTGTGCAAAGGGTCGTGGTGCCTCAACCCGGCATCTACTGTCTAAGACAATATCGGCGGGCCTTAGCGTGCACTCAGTACATGCCATAACGGCTACTCGGGATCCCATGTGCTCTCAAAGGAAAGCAACGGATGCGGCCGAGAATGGAAAGTCGATCTTGATGTGTTGGAAGCATGTCATCCAACCACTGACGGACACAACGCGACGGGCCCTGTTTTGTTGGCGGGTGAAGTAGACGCTATCCGCAGTAGGTTGGCCCGAATCGGCCATGAAGTGAACAGGGATTGGAAACCTCTGGATCTGGGCAGTGATTCACGCGGAACGGACATTTTTTCACACCCAGCCGAAAATCCAGGCAATGGCTGTCGCTCGGCAGGAGATTGTTGGTCAGCTCTGTCCCCAATGGACGATGCTCGGACCACAGCCATGCCTTGTTCCGGAACGAGACACCGCGACAGCTGAAGTTTTGTGGCTCACCCCCTTCTCGTCAAAAAACCGGCCCAGATCAAATGGCACCCAGGAAAAAAGGTCTCATCAACGCCGGCATGACGTGCCCAAAATTCACCTTGGATCTCCTCATTTCAAGCAGCTGCTCAGATACAAGTACTTTTCGAGCAGCTTGGGGCTGAGAGCATAGGCTAGAGCAGCTTTTGGAGGCGGGTCTCACCAATTGCAGTCTTTGTCCGGGGAGCTGCGACAGGGTCACTTCTAGCTCGGATGTCTGAGACCAGTCAGTCATGGAAAGCTGCTTTTGATTTTGATGTTCATCGAGAACCACAAAATAGAAGACGGCAGATGGGCGAGAAGGCGACACTCATCCTTCTGGATGCTCCAACAAACCGGTTTAGTGCGAAGTCGAGAAGCGGCCAGTGCCAGGATGCCCATTCAAGCTCGTTCACACTGGTAGATCAGCACAGCAATGAGAACTGGGGCCACTTGCAACTCTCGGGATGCCGATTCGAGATGACTCCAGAGAGCATTGTGTCACTTAGAGAAAGAGGCTCTTACAAGACAAGCACACCTCTCAAATCAAGATTCAAATTGCCTCGAAGAAGCCTGTCCAATGCGACCTGTGACTGGCTAGGAAATGTCATAGCTTTCAGCCAGTACAATCTATGACACAGAAACTCGATTTGACCCGATAAATACATAATATAGCAGTTGGCTGTCGAAAATTGCTGCTTGAGCAACGGCCATTCCCATCGCGGTTGAAAACGTCAAAAGTTAGCGCCACATGAGCCGCCATTTGCCAGAGTTTCGCTCAACAAGGAATAAATAACGCACTTGTCGAGGGCAAAAGAAAGTGTTCAAGACATCTTGCATCAACAACTGAATTGCGTTCCTCACAGTACACAAGGCGACAAAAGTCAGCGCTTTGTCGCGGAGCGCGTCCAATATCATGTGCCTATCCTGGCTGTTCCGCGTGAAGAGGACCCTCCATCACGGGGCAGGGAAGAGGGAAAAAGGAAGAAGGAATCAGAAATCACAAAAGGAAGGAGAAAAGAGCAGGATGAAATGGGCACTACAACTTGAAAGCCATGCATTTGCTCGCGTTGTCTATGGATCTGCATTTTTTCACGTCATTTGTACAACACGATCAGGCCACCTTTTGCCAACGTTGCCCTGTTCTACTCATGCAGCCCGGCACACTGATGTTGATATATACAGACCCGCTACCTGAATATCTTTGCCAATTTGTCCTCTCGACCTCCAACGATTTGAAATGCTTCATTCAGATGGGGGGGGGGGGGGAGAAGGGCGGTGAGAACCTCGCGGGTGGCAGCAACGGCGTTTCGACCATTCGGTCACTCATTTAGCTTGATGAGCTTTTCCGCGGCTTGAATCTGTCTTTGAGTCCCGCAAAGTTGCTGCTCGTGCTCGAGATGCTCCTCCCCGAGATGACTCCGATTGGTCCATCTACCGCTACACTGAATGAATCCCGACTGCTCTCGGGCTTTGACAAGCCACCCTTGTTCGATGCGTTTCTTGTCAATGGTTGCGCGGCTGCAGCCTCTGTACGCATATGACAGGAGGTATCCGTACTTTCGGACGAATTGTACCGCCCGTGACGTGACAATAGGTGGCCAAATGCTGCTATTGTTTTTTTACGTGTCGAAACCATTTGGCAGGACGCGACAGTAGAGTCCAGATCCTGCCCACCCACGGCTCTGGTCTGATCAAGCATCGAATCAAGCATGGATGCAAACCTCGTGACGGTGTCGGCAGACCGTAAAGCCGTCCCCTTCGCCGCCGATGCAGCTGAGTCAGTGCGTGGCCTGGAATACGAGTTTGGCTCAGGCCCAAGAAGACGAGACTTGTCGGAAACACTCATGGTAACAGACGGCCGCGGCAGTAAGGTAAACGCATCATGACTTTTTGCTCTGTTCAAGGCAAAACTGGAGCTATAGTCACGGCGCGATTGAGTTTTATTGGATGTGGGTTTCTTCTTCTTCTTCTTCACAATCTGGAGAGGTTTGATTTCTGGCTGGAGGCAATCATTGAAGAAAGCTGCGTCTACGTCGTCAAATTGTTGTTCTGCGACGTCCTGCTGTGTGCCAGTCACGTATGATCTAAGAAGCTGGAAAGCTTGATCTCTTTTCGTGCCGTTACCATTGTTGCTCTTCTGAATAATGGGCATTGCTTCTTGGCCCAAGGTTGGAGAGTCGGGAACTGGTACGTGGGACGTTGGTGGACTTTGATACTGGAGTGGTGAGAATGATGGTAAAGTCGGGGCGTGCTCAAGACTATCCGTAAAGGGATCCTCATCTTCATACGAGAACTTGACCGAGGAAACAGGCGACAGGATCACCTGTTTCTGAACAAGACCGAGATTTCTATGCAGAGGTTGGACAGACGTGGGTGTCTCGGCATGGAACGAGTGTCTGCGGGCACTGAGCCTAGCATACGCGTCTTGGTGTTGGCTTTCCGGACTCATCTTTTGATCGCGCGAGTCTCGCGTACATGCGTCCTGAGATGGAAACGGGACGCCAGAGGAATGATCTGCGTCCACTTGAACAGGTCCGGCGCTGTCAACAATGACATCGCCCAGCATCGAACCATGCATGGATTGCACGCGTGCCGAGGCAAGTCCGTCAATTTGCGGAATTCGTTTCCGTATCTCGGGTGATACGAACGTAGGTCTTGCGGGCGGCCTGCCTCTTGGAGACGAGATCCTAGCTTTCGGGGAGAATGGTGCCGTTAATGACTCCTTGCTGTGATTGCTCCCGATATCAGAATATCCATCTCCTATTAAGGACCGCTTGGCAGCACCGGAAAGCTGCTCTGCCGATGGGCCAATTTCAGTCTCATTGGTCTGGTGCAGGACTTTCTGTGCATTCTCGACACTGGGGATGTGTCCATGTAACGCGGTAATCGCCCTGTCCAGCGGCTCTGTTGGTGTCCACGCCTTCCCTTCATCCAAGGTTGAGAGCGACACCCTCGTTGCATCTGATGTGCTCGAGCGGCGTCGCGATCTACGACGTGGCCGGACCTCGATTTCACCAGTTGTTTCAACAGGACAAGCGGGCATTTGTAAAAGAGCAAGGTTGATGACTGACGGCATCAGGCTGCTCATTCCTCCCAGTTGAAGGGACAGACGCGGGCATGCAGCCAAAGCCCTTGAGATCCGTCTACGAGCCGTGATTTCAGGGGAGAATGCCGAACTCGTTCGTGATGGCACACTGGGCAACGTCGTGTCTGAATTGCCACATCCGATAAGAGGCGGCACTATGGGTATGATGAGAAACTTCTCCCATCCGGGTGTCCAGAACCATCGCTTCTCGGGTTGCAGCAACTGATGGGCCGTCTCTCCCCGTAATCTTTGCGCCTTGCTGATCAGATACATCCGAGTGTATTCCATAGGTGAGAGACGCGGAGGCGCAAGCTGAAAAGTGTCTCGCGCATCAGCGCATGAGTCCTGCTCGACACATTCAATAAAGCTGTCGGCATCGAGCGAGGAGTCAGGGCCTTCAAGTCCTGGCTTTTCGCCTTCGGACATTGTTCTGCCAGCATCTTCTCGCAGCGGAAAATCATGGACACCATGGAGAGTCGGATGAGAAATCTGGGACTTGAGATGAGCCCTTCTCTTTGCTTTTGAAAAATTCGACTTGAAGGAGGTTTGGGGCGCTTTCGACGAAGCCGCTTTGCGTGTGACATCTTTTGTGGTTGTGTTGCTTGGCCCGGCATCGGCTCGGATGCGGTCAAGAATCTTCTCGACCAAGGTCGAGCTTGCATGCCTGTAGGTTTCGGGGATGGGAGGCAAGGGTGGGGGTTTGGGGGTGTCGCTGCTCAGCGTCCGGCGGCGTTTCGAGAGTTTTCCCTTCTTTTTGGCCGAGCTGGCTGACATGGTCGTTTCCGGATCATCACTCATAGTGTCGCCTTCATCATCGCTGTCGAAGTTGTACCAGAAATCTCGACTCGAACGCTCCTTGGGGAGGACGAGCCCCAGCCGTGCTTTCTCCTGACTGTCTAAACCGAGACGCCGGGCGAGGGGGTGGACATCGAATTCATGATTCGACAGGTCATGAGGATAAGCCAGTACATCGGGGGCATCAAAGTCCATCGCAAATGCTGCGCCATCCGTCTTTGCCGGAGAAATCTCTCGCCCGGGAACCCCGTTCGCAAGACAATGGATGTTGCATGATACTCTGGATGCCCCGGATGCCGAGAGAGATGAAAACATCGACGTCACGGAGACGTCAGCAACGGTACTCGTGTCTGAAGCACCAGCATTCGAGGGACACGGTGTGACTGGAGTCGTTGGTCCTGCGCACACGGGCTCGGCAGGTGAGCTCAAAGAAGTTTGGTTAGGAGTGATTTGGTCTGACACGATGATTTGCCGACGGACAGGTCGTCGGGGGATAGAGAAGTAGATTTCCTCGAGCTTCTTCGTTTCCTCGGTGTACCGAATAATCTCGTTTTGCATCTTTTCAAGTGAAGGATTGCCGCAGCAACGTACAAATTCGTCGATAAAGGATTCCCTGTTTTCTGAGGGATGAGTGTTGGTCAAGTATTCGTAGACGAAAAGCCGAAGACTGTCCCTGAGCGCCGGTGTGTAAGGCGATAGATCGTGACGAGTTGGTCCTGGCCTCGGGGAAAAGTCTGGAGGGAACAAGGCGTTTAGGCGAGCCATGACTTTGGCTGCATCATCTCTAAGAACCGGGGGCTGCGGCAAGAAATCGATCAGGTACTTGGAGGAAAAAAAAAAGGAAAAAGAATTGTCAGTATTCGAAAACTGGCGGACGAATTGGGGG
>JMQE01001512.1:0-60055 GCA_000731825.1 Hypocrella siamensis | reverse complement strand
GTCCCCTCCTTCCCCCTCCTTCCCCCTCCTTCCCCCATACCTGTTGTGAAGGCGCTTACGTGTCGTGCGTGAAGTGTCGCACGCACGCAAGCGTGAGGATCAACCAACAGCGTTCAGAGGGCGCTGCGACAGGGCGTTGGTCCCGTTCAGAGGCAGACGATAACCAGGCAGACAGACAACCATGTTCCAGGTCGAAAGGCCTTTCCGCCGACGGAGGAAGGGATGCTTCTTGGTGTCAAATTGGACGCACCCAAGCGGGCCGCGAAGGCAGGTCACGAGTTCTGGACTAAAATGACCCAAAAAAATGGGCCGTTGGAAATCGTGGCGGCGTCACCAAATTCCTAAGGATGCAGCCTGTGTTCCTTGTCGCACGTCAAGGCAGCCCAGCCAGCCAGCCCTTGGGCGAGACTTGAGATTCCTTTCCGTCCTGTCTCGCTCCCAAATGGAGCACACCAACGTTCCGGGTCAATGTTCTGCGATCTGGTCATCTACATCATTGTAACACTGTGATACAGTATGTATGTGTCTTTGTGACCGAGTCATGATATTCGGGAAATGCTGGAGGCTGCATTATGACAGTCAGCACGTGACAACCTTCCCTGCATGGGCGTGCTTCTACGCCTTGTTGTTCACCATGATGAGTCTGCGCAGGCGCGCAGCCACAACGGCCCGGTCGAGATGCAGCTTCAGGGGCAGAGGGCGCCTATTAATCCCGTCTTGAGTCCATCCACCACGGAGCACGGGGTACCGAGTCCCTGCGCCAAACGCGCCAAACTTCCGCGGCTTCAGGCTTCAGTCAGCGATTCTTGCGGCCGATTCTGTACCGTCAGGCGGCCTCAAGGGTTACGGCCTAGCCTGGTCTTTCTCTTCAGCTGCCCTGTCAGAATGAATCCCGTGGCGCACTAGCATCATCGAAGGGAGCGACGAGCCACAGAGAAGCTTTTATTTTAGTCCCACAGACCAGAAACGCTAGCTCATTTGTGTTTCCTGAGTTCCTGACAGAACATGGAGGATTTGGACCAGCATTCAGAATTGCGTTTCAAAAGAGCGAATCGGCGTATCCGACGAGCAAATTACATCTATGGCACTGCGGACGAGTACCTATGAATAGGACACAGCCCCGAGCCGTTGGTTTGGTTGGATTCTGGATTTTTCCATTCGCTCGACCGACATTGCTTGCCCCTTTCATCGCTGCGGGACAAAGGAAAAGGTGTGCCGCACAGCCGCTTGTCGAGGCGCGCTACTGACTCCCGTTGGTCAAAAATCAGCCATGCAGTGCTATGCATCGCATGGCTGACTCGGCATCTTGAATCGCTTGATCGGCCCTTGTTGGGTCTTGCTCGTGACGGCAAGATTGCCTTAGGCCATATTGGGGCAGGTAATGTGCGGGATTCGCCCGAGCTCAGCTTTTTGCGAGGCACAGGGACCTGTCGGTGAATGTCCGAGCAGCCACATGCCGGCAAAACGGCAAGCCTAGTCACTCCTTTGGAAACCTATTGGGCCAGTCGCCGGCAGGTGCTTGTGGTGAGACAGCGAGGAAGCCTACAACCCTACCTGCGTATTACTATGACTGAGAAAGACTCACAGTAAGGAGCATGAGGGGGGAGAGAAAGCATGCCAACCCCCCAACTAACCTGCGCGTAGATTGCGGGCGATATCCAAGTTTTCTTTGCTTTTCTTTCCTTTTTTTTTCGGGCCTGGCGTCAATTTACTCGTTGCATCAGGGGACCCTCTCCCAATCCTGGCTTTTTTTTTTTTTTTCGCGTTTTCTTTATTTAGATGGGAGGCGGCCACCAACGAGTCAGCGCTGTTCTCTGCGGAGCCTTCGATGAGTGAGCCGTCGTGACTGTTTTCTTCCGAGACTCCTGCAGCATGCACAAACGAAGCAACAAATTTGCGATGATGTTATAAATGTCGACTGTCTCCTAGCTCTTCGCCTGAAAGCGTCGGCCTTGCATGAGCGAACTGGTTGTGCGAATCGGCGAGACGATATCATTGCCAGGAAGTGCACGGCGAAAATTTTGGAAAAATGGAGAAATCAAGAGACACGTCAGAAGCCGAGGCCAAGCAGCCAACGACAAAAACGAGCGAAATCGGCGATGAGGATGTCAAAGGCGTCGCGGCGCCGTCGCAGCGCCAACGACGACGGAAGCTGCGTCTGGATCGGTACGAGCTCTTCTGTGCTCGCTCAATCCTGCTATGGCTCATTGCCAGTGGCGGCACTGGCCTCACCATGTAAGAGTTCCTCGAGGGCTGTGGCACCCAAGAAGCAGACATGAAGATTACGTTCTGACTTGGTCGCAAGTGGCATTCTTCTCATCATTGTATGGGTGGCTCAGCCGAAAGCTATGCGATCGACGCAGTCGCACAACTTCATCTCCATTAACCACGTCCGGACGGACATGCCCACGCCTTCCACATATCTCAACGACTGGGCGCGCTCCGTGATGCCAGTTCCGGTCCACTCGCACAACGACTACTGGCGACCTCATCCGCTGTACTCGGCTCTCGCTGCAGGATGCATGAGCGTCGAGGCCGATGTCTGGCTGAACACGGACAAGAGCGATCTGCTTGTTGGACACCGCCCCTCGGACCTGACGGCAGAACGATCCCTGCAGTCGATGTACATCAACCCCATGAGGCAGATACTGGACGCTTTGAATCCTGGCAACACCTCTGCCCACAGCTCCAGCCCCGACGACGGACGGCGCGGCATGTACCCAACATCGCCCGACACGACCGTGGTGCTCCTCATCGACGTCAAGGGAAACGCCAGCGAGATTTGGCCGCTGGTGGACAAGCAGCTGGAGCCTCTACGCGAGCGCGGATACCTGTCGGTGCTCCAATCCAATGCATCCAAGCCCGTCTTCAAGCAGGGCCCAATCACCGTGGTCGGGACGGGCAACCTCGTCAAGTCCAACGTCACGGGCGTCGGGTGCGATGCCCTCACCGGTTACAACGACTCGTTCCACGACGCACCGCTCGGCGCGCTCACGGATGCCTCCAACTTTGGCACCCTCGAGGGATGCCAGGTGGAATCCCTGCTCCAACTACCGCTGGCCAAATACTACACGGCATCGGCACCGTTTGCGCCCGCAGTCGGCCAAGTCATGACGACGCTTACCGGAGACCAACAGGACAAGATTCGTGAGGCGCTCCAAGCAGCCAAAGCCAAGAACCTCATGTCGAGGTACTGGAACACGCCGGCCTGGCCAATCTCCAAGCGGGACTACATCTGGTCAGAACTCGTGGCGGCGGGCGTGGGCCTGCTCAACGCAGACGACCTCGAGAGCGCCACGAGACTGGAGTGGAACAGGGCATACAAGGCAGAAACGATATGGATAGGCGTCTCGTCGGCCTACATTTTCGTCGCCTCCTTTCTCATTGCGTACCTGTACGACAGATCGAGCAAGAAGAGGGCCAAGAAGTTGATGGAGATGTCGAGGGATCACCTCTGAGTGGGGAAGGGTGTGCATGAGACGGAGCATTGCGTTGCGTGATTTTTGCATTCCATCTTGGACCTTTTTTTTTCTTCTTCTGTCTCTCTACGAGTTTCTGTTCATCTCATCTTCATCTGAAGACGAATCACGCAATCTAAGATACCCCGCAAAGACTGGTGTATAACATAATGTATTACAATTCTTGTCGTCTTGGACATCAACTGCTATATTTCTCGATTGACTGGTGTGTTTTTACCGGGCCGGGGCGGAGTGCATCCTTCTTCATGACGATGGTTTTCGGTGGCTTTCGATGGCCTTCAATAGATATCAGCTCATGAATATGAAATGCCAACATAGCCGTAGAATGGTCAAGAAGTGAAGAAAAAAAAAGCCCCCAAGATCCCATCCCGTACTCAGATTTTCCTCTCAAGTCGCCCCTGCTCGTCCACCTGCCTTTCTTCAAAAAAGGCCAAGCCCAAGGGCTCCTGACGCTTCAAATCGTCCGAGCGAGCAGATATTAGATAAAATTCACGCAACGACCCCATTTTCTTGCCAAGAATACCGTCATCATCTACTTATTCACTGGCGGGTATTTCTAGCGCTGTGTGCGGCGTTTGGTTCACAGATGCGTACTGTATGTGTGCGTGCGTGCGTGTGTATTGTGTCATGTGGCGCGATCTTCCATTTTATAGGGGGTGTGTTCTTGGCCATTTCTGCAACTACGTCACTTTTTTTGTTTTTGTTTTTTTTTGTTTTTTTTTTATTTTTTATAATTTTTTTTATAATTTTTTTCAAATGCCGCTTCTAGCTGCTATGCGCACATCACATCAGAGCACACTACACTGTTCAGGAGATTCACGACCGCGGACGTACCTCCTGCTATGGAACCATCTCCGCGCAGCCTCGGTAATTGTCCTTTTCCCTTCTCTTCGAAAAAAATCAGCTCTGATGGCGCTTTTGCACAAAGCATGACCATGACTGGCGAAAAGGAGTCTCACAAGACTGCCGAAAGAAAATGTCACCTACCGGATTAGTCTATCGGGCCGGCTGGAGTCTGCACCTAGTGGCTACGAGACGGCTTTGTGTCCTGCTTGTCCGACCAATGAGGAGGGCTGGAGAGGGAAAGAGAGAGAATTCGCTTGCTTGTTCGCCTGATGTTTTCGCATTTAGGGGGTTAAGGGGGAAGAACGGGATGGATGTGTTTCTATAAAAAGACGAAGGGAGCTGGTTGACACAAAATGACTTTTTTTTATAAAAAAAAAAGAAACTTATTCTTGTCAGAAGTAAACGGCCAGATCAAGATCTTGGGATTTTTGCTTGAAAATTTTATTTCGTTTTACGCAAATCATGGCCTCTCTATTTGGAAGCGTGCTCGTGCTCGCGAGCGTCGCTTTGGCCGCCTCACGATCCTGTCCCGCCGACGTTCCCCTTTCGTGCCACAACCAGACGGCGGTGGAAGATACGTGTTGCTTCATCCCGTCTGGGCAGCTGCTGCAAACGCAGTTCTGGGATGCGAAGCCCGCGACTGGGCCGACGGGTAAGAACAAGCTCTTTTCCCTTTCCTCTCTATGTTCGAGCATACCCGGAAAGGAGGGCGACGCAGGAGGTGGAAGCGCAAATATCACGGCCGCCTGACAAACAATCTCCCCCTCTGCAGATTCTTGGACAATCCACGGACTCTGGCCAGATAATTGCGACGGCTCGTACCCGGCCACGTGCGACTCGTCGCGCAGCTACACGGACATTGACGAGATTCTCTCTTCCGGCGGCGCCTCAGACACGCTCGACTACATGAAGCAGTACTGGAAGGACTACAAGGGCGACGACGAGACGTTTTGGGAGCACGAATGGGCCAAGCACGGCACCTGCGTCAGCACCCTCAGGCCAGACTGCTACGGCGACGACTACCAGACGTACCAGGAGGCCGTCGACTTCTTCACCCGGACCGTCGGCCTGTTCAAGACGCTGCCCACCTACCAGTGGCTCGCCGAGGCGGGCATCACGCCCTCGGACACGGAAAAGTACAGCCTCAGTCGCATCCAGGACGTGCTGTCGGACAGGCACGGCGCCAAGGTCACCCTGAGCTGCAAGGGCAAGGCGCTCAACGAGGTCTGGTACCATTTCAACGTGAGGGGGTCTCTGCAGACGGGCGACTTTGTGCCCGCGCCGCCTGACGGGACAAAGGGCAAGTGTCCCTCTACGGTGCAGTACAAGCCCAAACAACGGAGCACGTTGCGCGAGGGATGGAATACAATGTTTTGAATGACGGGTTTGTTTGGATGAATGGAAACAAGGCCTCTTTTGCTAAAAAAAATAAAAATAAAATAAAAATAAAAAAAAAGCAAACAAACAAACAAACAAAAACTTTATTAGTTAGGAAATAAGGATCAAAGATGGGGGAAAGAAGAAACGCAAATACGAGACCATTGTGAGAGTGTGAGCTAGCGTCTACACTACCCAAAGAAGCAAAGAAGAAGAAAAAGAAAAAAAAATCATGCCAAGGGCGCCAAGTCGTTGCTTGCCGCCATCTCCGACGGGAGGCAAAAGATTTTAGAGGGGTAGAGGACACGGCAAAGTCGCACATTTCATCATCAATGCGTTGCCCAGGGATCCCTCATCCCTCATCACGAGGGGCAGATAAGCGATATATGTAGAAGGCTCTTCTGTGGTGTCGCTCCTTGTAAAGGCGGAGACTGACGCAAACATTGCCTGAAACCGATACTCCATGGCTACCAATGGGGGTTTTGCTGTCGATGACCGACCAGCGTCGGCCCGAATGGTAGAAGCCAAGCACTTTTTCGAGCAAACCCTCCTGCTGATGCGAACTGGACCGGACCGTCGCGCACCAGGGGGCCGCAAAGCTGCCGGTCGCGATGCGGAGCATACTCTCCCAGTAGCCGTGCGACAATAAAAGGAGCGGTCGTACCGGTTCCTTCTATGTAGGGGCTCTCTCCTTTCTATCGTCCGTGTCAAGAGATGCGGGCGGGAGACACCATGTTAGGGGGATCCATGTTGGACACCCATGTTGGCCACCAAAAAAACAAGGTTCTTTCATGTCGCGAATCGTCCGTGAAGCGATGCAGTGACTCGTGCCGCCTTGGTCCGATGTCTGCATATGCATCTGGCAGCCAGGGCTTTCGGCAGTTTGTCTGTGCCGTGGCCAACCCCAAATATCGATCTCCAACAGGCCGGCATCGCTACCCTCCTCTGGGTTGACGGAGCCAAGAAAAAACTACCGGGTGCTCGTTTGGTTCCATTGGGACAAGTCGTCCGTCGATACATCCGAGGAAAAACCACACCATTTGCAGACGACATGGTCATCTTTTCGCCGAGGACCCAGCTCACAGCCGAGCGCGTGCCATGGTGGCAATAGATGCGGAGAGTACAAGACGGCGTACCAGGAAACCCGGACTGCAACGGAACCCCCCACTCAGGAAGGTCTCGAAGATGCGGGGTGGAGAAGACGCCGGGAATTACTTCATACTCATGGCCATGTCGTCAATGCCGTGCTTTTCTGACTCAGAGTCTCACGGCTCAGAGACGACCGGGGGGGGGGGGATTACACTATCTTCATCATTCCCTGTGATTGTTCGTCAGCAGAGCCAGAAATTGCGATCAAATAAATCAGATACATCGCTCGCGAGTACAGTAAAGCAGGTCTAAGACGATATTTTGTGTGCAGGATATTTTGTGTGTAATCGTCATGGGAAGGTTATCGTGATAAGGGAGTAACAGAATTACTAGTAGATTACGAGTAATAATGGCAAGGCACCGTCTGGCCCGCTTAGAGCCCCACTGATAACCAGCCTAAAGTCACGTACATGGCCACGCCAAAAGCTGACCATAGTACCGGTATTGAGGTTTTATCCCTGCCCTACTAGATTACTAGGGGAAAATTAGTGTGCAGCCCGTATCATCGGCTTGTAGATAAATCGTCTTGGACCTGCTTTACTGGTCTGCAGCAGCGTTCGTACCATTCGCGACCAAGGCTCTCGCCGGATTCGAAGCATTGATCGAAAGCTGCATCTGCTTCCCCGGTCAGTCATGCGGGTAGTGTCGCTCTAGCTTGACCGACGCCAAGACTAGTGGTTGCGACTTCGATGCCGTCAATAGCTAGACTAATCGGTGGAATGTTCCATCATCGCCCCTTGGCACCTTTGAGCATCAATAAGCTGCATCCGCTTGGAAGAATGCCAGTGTGACGGCGCCGCGCGGCGTTGGCGTTTTCCTCCGCCCTGGGACCTGCAAAATACGCAGCAGAGTACTAGGTAGCCGTCGTTGCATCGTCCGCTCTTGGTACGCAAAAACTAGTCCCCTCGGCACTGGCCGGCTGGCTTCATTCACTGGTTGCCCGCTGCCTGGTCCATAATACATGTGCTCCAGTCGCATCCCATCGTATTCGGGGGGCATCGTTTCGGCCGGTTCTCCTTCTCTGGCGCTCGCCTCTCTCTCCCCGACGAGATGCGAGGGCTCTTCCCCACGGTCCACCATTCGATGCAGGTGTCTCCACTCACAAATCGCGCCTTTCCATTGACGGGACTCAAGATTGTTCGGAAACCTTCGCACGTGGATTGATCGTAGAGAGGAGTACGTACACCGTAGAACTGTCGCCCAATTCAGGGAAAATGTGACATCGGCGGCCAAGGCCTTATCGCCGTCTCATCAGTGGACGCCTGTTCGTTACTTCCCGCAATCATTCGGCTATGCATGAAAATGCAGCCGCATAACAATTCAAAAAACCTGTGCAGGGAAAGACGGCGCCATTAGCTGGCTGCAGGGCCGAAAACGGACGACGTTAAGACGCCAACTTTTTCACGGCTGCAAGGAGGCTAAGGCCAAGACCTGCGATTGAGGGGACGTCCATTTCCCTTCTGGGATTTAGCTCTCTGCTTCTGCTGTTGGTGATTGGCGGCCGCGATAGGAAGCCCGTACGGATTGAGATATTGCCGTGCCGAAATATGTCATGGTGTGGGAAAAATGTGAGAGAGAAAGAAAAAAAAGGGCAGGTAGACAGAAAAAAAAACCGGGGTCATTCTAGCCGTCGCGCCCATGTCTCACCGAGATGTTGACGCTTGGCGTTCTACCTTGCTTCGACTTCACCGTAATTGTCGCGCAGTCCTGGACTCTGCCTCTGTCATCATTCCGGTCATTGAAGAATCCGGCGACACAAATCAGAGGACTTTCCGTCTGCTCGAGCTGTCCGGCCACGATTGGATCGGCGGGAAGCGACTCGAAGGACTATCGCATTGAAGCCATTGTCGCGGCATCCTGGTTGGACTGCCCCGACTGCCATGCTCATGTGGAGTTACATAATGTACCTAGCTCCTAATATGGACAGATTACTACTGAACAGGCAAAATTTTCTTGTCGTCAAACGGGGCCTTACGGGGCCAGCCCATTCTTTACGGTTCGCGTTGGGGTTGTCGGGGGCGCAGGACAGATAATATCGGAAAGAGCGCAGAGTTTACTAGTCATGCCACCGACCCCTTATAAGAGTCATCGACCGTGGAGGGTGGGACCAGATCGCGTGTCGAGCGTCTTCTTTTCTTCCCCGTCATTGCGTCGTCAGTATTCAGCGAGTGGATTTTTGGGGTCAGGTTTTCCTTCTCGTCTTCTCGTCGACTCTGGACCAGAATCACCTCGACCGCAGACCAAGACCAGAAAACCTTTCCCTCGCCACCGGCTCTCGAACAAAACAATCTCGAATCAACTCGTCCGGCCTCTGTTGACACCACCCGAGAGCGAGTCTTTCCCAGATGGCGGTGGACGAAAAGACGCTGCAGGTCAGCAAGGAAGCGACTGATGACAACAAAACCCACGATGTCGAGACGGGCCAGTCGGGCCTCACCCGCGCCTTGCAAGGCCGCCACTTACAATTCATCGCCATAGGCGCCACCTTTGGCACCGGCCTGTTCCTCGGGACCGGAGGGGCTCTGTATACTGCTGGTCCGGCTTCACTGCTTCTTGGCTTCATCTTCATGGGCCTCGTAGTCTACTCCGTCATGGTCGCCCTGGGCGAAATGGCGGCCTACATGCCTGTCGCCGGTGCCTTCACCGTATATGCCAGCCGGTTCGTCGATCCGACCCTGGGCTTCGCCATGGGCTGGATCTATTGGTTCAGCTGGTCCATCACATTCGGGCTCGAGCTCACAGCGGCTGGCCTCATTCTGCAGCTGTGGAATCAGAGCATCAGCATTGGTGTCTGGATTGCTATATTCTGGGTCATGTTCACTGCCGTCAACTTCTTTCCCATCAAATATTTTGGTGAAATGGAAATGTGGTTCTCCAGTATCAAGGTCCTGACAGTCGTCGGCTTCATCATTTTCGCCATCTGTGTCAACGCTGGCGCCGGGCAGCAGGGCTACATCGGTTTCAAGTACTGGACATACCCTGGTGCCTTCAAAGAATATCTCGTCTCGGGTGGGATCGGCAAATTTGTCGGTTTCTGGACCGTCATGGTGACCGCTGGTTTCAGTTATCAAGGCTCTGAATTGGTCGGTGTTGGCGCCGGAGAGACGGAGAATCCTCGCAAAGCTATCCCCCAGGCTATTCGCTGGACCTTCTGGGGCAACTTTGTCCTTTTCGTTGCCACTGTCTTCTTCATTGGCATCAATGTTCCTTCCGACAACATGGACTTGAATAGCTCTGCCACCAATGGCTCAGCCTCGCCTCTCGTCATCGTCGCCAAGTTGGCAGGAGTCCAGGTACTCCCACACATTATCAACGGTGTCTTGCTGACAGCTGTCCTGTCAGCGGCCGCCTCCGACATCTACTCCAGCACCCGTATTTTGTATGCCCTCGCCGACGAGGGGCTTGCGCCTGCGGCCTTCAAGAAGACGAACCGATTCGGCACCCCCTACTGGTCTGTTGCCTTTTGCTCACTCTTGGGCCTGCTGGCCTTTTTGAACTTGTCGGAGAACGGAGGCGCCGTCTTCAAGTGGCTATTGAACATAACCGCGGTTGCTGGCTTCATTGTTTGGGCCCTCATCAACTTTTGTCACATCCGTTTTCAGAAATGTCTTGCAGCACGAGGCCTACCTCGCTCATCGCTTCCATACGTCGCCCCTCTTCAACCCTACCTGTCGTGGTTCGGCCTCTTCTTCAACGTTTTGATCATCTTGACCAGCGGCTTCACCGTCTTCATCGAATGGAGCACGAGTGACTTTTTCGCATCCTACATTTCGATACTGCTCTTCGTCGTACTCTACGTTGGCCATAAGCTCGTATTCCGAACCAAGACCGTCCGACTTGAAGACATTGACCTCAGTCTGGGGCGAATAGAAGAAACACAGAGCATGTGATTTGCTCAAGATGATGACACGAGATTTTCTTCTTCTCCACGTTTGCATTTGACGCTGCAGGCGCCTTCCGCCTTCTTGCCTGTGTTGAAATTTTGCGTAGCTTGCCGCCGTTATAGCGAATTGGTCTTGTCTACCGCATGGATACCCAGTCGACCAATTCTGGTCCTTGCTGCAAAATTTTGCGATGTTTGTTATCCGCGGAGGTCTGTGATCACTTTTTGTACAAATGTATGTATAGTATCGATACTTTCTATTCGAGTAATAATGAAACATAGTCGGCCGCCAGCGGCGCCTAGCAACACTGGGCGATGACTTGTGTATAGCCTGACCATGGCGAGAAGGAATCGGCCTTGACTACCTGGTAAATACTAGGTAGATATCCTTTCAGATACCTTGCAAGAGGTATTGATTCCGACATGGTAATCCAGGTTGCGATGACGTTGGTTGAGCGCTGCAGACCAGGGACATGCCTGCAAATCTGGTCTAAGAGGTGCACCCACAATCTTCGAATTCTTCTTCCTGGAGTTGCTGCTGCCAAGCATTATCGATTCATTGAGAAGAAGCTTGCGTTATCAGCGTCAGGATTAGATCGAGACACAAGGTCTATTCAGTGGTCGGCTCCTCGCGCCAAGGTAATCCTGAGTCGCTTTTTCAACGCGTATCTACATGCCCAGTACTAATGTGAGCACCTACTTCCGCACTGACCGTAGGTGCCCTGTAGGTAGCTAAAGGCGTAGTGAAGTACTGGGTGCAAAATTCACTTGCACCCCTCCCTCTTCCGATCGGGGAAGCTCTAGTACGACCAGACTTTTCTGCTCGCCCCACCAGTTTCACATGCGTTGTTGGGTCTGCGTCCATCGTGAGCTCCCTGCTCGGAAGCTTGAGGTCATTTTCTACCATGTCAATGGCCGGTGGCAGTATCGTCTACAGGGCCGGAACTCCAATGCTTCGCTGCCATTGCCGCCACTGCTAATCGAAACCCTCCTGAAAAGCTTCACAGCGCAGTCGACCTTGCTGTGACGGCTCCTGCTTGCAAACGACGACTTCGAACCAAGCCGAATTTCGCCATAATCACGTTGTGCGTGCTCGCGTCTGTCCGACCATGTCCGCCATCGACACGAACCGAGATCTGGCTGCGCTGTTTGAGCTGCAAGCCCAGGCAACGCCAGAAGCGATTTCGGTCGAGGACGAGAAGCGGACGCTGACGTATGCCGAGCTTGACAGCGAGACGTGGGCATTGGCGGAACGCCTGCGTCAATATGGTGTGGGCCGTGATTGCCTGGTAGGTGTGCTGATGAGCCGGAGTGCCGACAACGTAGTTGCGTCCCTGGCCGCATTACGGGCGGGTGGCGCATATCTGGTCCTTGAGCTGGCATATCCTGCTGCTCTTCTGCGCGATGTGATTGAGGATGCAAAGCCAACCGTCATTCTGACACAAAAAGCGCATGCCGGCAGTCTCTCACACGTCAACATACCCGTCATCGTCATCGATCAGCCCGACATGACAGTGGGCGCTCATGAACCGATTCTCGTGGAACCCAAGCCGCCACTGCCTGCAGAAGACGATCTCGACAGACTTGCTTTTGTGTCGTATTCCTCGGGGACGACTGGCAAGCCAAAGGGAATCGCGAATCCCCATCGAGCGTCCGTCTATTCATACAATCTACGCTTTGCCTTGAGCGATCTCAGGCCTGGCGACCGAGTGGCTTGCAACGTCTTCTTCACATGGGAAATGCTGCGGCCGCTCCTCCGCGGAGCCACCACCGTTGCCGTACCGGATGCTGCGAGCTATGATCCCGAGGCTCTCGTCGCATATCTGGCTGCCAGGAAAATCACCGACACCTTGATGACACCAACTCTTCTTGCAACCGTCCTCTCGCGCTACGCCTCGCTTGCCGACGTTCTTCCCGACCTGAAATCCTTGTGGCTCAACGGCGAAGTTGTCACAACGGATCTTTGTCGCCGAGCCTTCGCGGCACTTCCTTCCGTCAGGCTTCTCAACGTCTACAGCGCCTCTGAAACACACGAGATAGCAGCCGGTGACATCAAGACCTTCATTGACTTGGAGGCACGAGTTTGCCCGGTCGGCCCTCCAATGGCCCCGCAGGCGATCTATATCCTCGACGAAGCTGGCAACAGAGTCAGTATTGGCACAAAGGGCGAGCTTTACGTCGGCGGTGACATGCTCGCCCGGGGCTATCTCAATCTTCCCGAGACGACGGCCAAGGCCTTCCAAATGGATCCCTTCTCGACTTCTGCAGATGCGCGAATGTACAGGACAGGAGACATGGCCAGAATCCTCCCTTCTGGTCTGTTGGAGATCACGGGCCGAGTGGGCGGAATGATCAAGACGCGAGGATACACTGTGCAACCTGGAGCAGTCGAGGCCACGATCGTCAAGCATCTCGCGGTCCGCGCATGCGCCGTTGTCGCTCGTGGGGAAGGTCTGGACAAACAGCTTGTGGCATACGTTGTCCCAGAGAAAGAAGAGGCTCGCAATCGCACCGTCTTGGTGATTGACGAGTCAGGCTATAGTCCGGTGGCGAGGCGCGCTCTTTCCGATCATCTTGCCCACTACATGATTCCGACTCTCTGGGTTGAGCTTGAGGCGTTGCCCACGCACGGCGTCTCTGGCAAGACCGATCTCGCGGCCCTGCCTCCGCCGCCGTCGCCCAAGACGCCCGTGGTCAAGGCAAAGAAAGAGGCCGACACCAGAATCAAGATGGACACGGTCATCAAGATGTGGGCCGCCTCTCTCAACATCCCAGTGAGCGCCATATCTCAGAGCCACAGTTTTTTTGACTTGGGTGGCCATTCTTTAACCCTGGCGGATCTGGCCGGCCGTCTGACGAGGACATTTGGATTTCCTGTCCCCCTTGCGCCCCTTGCTGGCACCCCAACGCTCGAGGGCCACATGGATGCTATCAGAGCGGCCCGAGACGGCCACACGGCTGCTGTGCAGGCCGATCTTCCCGCCGTCCTGAGAGCGGACTCGATCCTCCCTGAAGACATCAAGGGAAACGGCAGATCAATGTGCCGCTTGAGCGATGCCGGGACGATTCTGCTCACCGGCGCAACAGGCTTTTTGGGAGCTTTCCTTTTAAAGTCTCTGCTTGATAATACCTCGGCCCAAATCATATGTCTCATTCGTTTCACAGACCCCAATGTCGATTGTCGCCCAGCCGGAATAGCTCGTATTCGTAAGAATCTCATCGATCAAGGCTTGTGGGACGACTTCATGCTCGAGAGGATGGAAATCGTGCCTGGGAATCTGGCTCGCAACCGTCTCGGTCTTGCGCCCGAGGCATTCGAGGAGCTCGCCTCGCGCGTGGACGTTATCGTTCATGCTGCTGCCACCGTCAACTTGGTCTATCCGTATGCCGCGCTGCGAAATGCCAATGTGGGAGGCACCCGCGAGGTACTGCGACTGGCTGCGCGCTGCGGAGCGACTGTGCACCACGTGTCGACGAACGGCGTTTTACCCCCCTCCAAGACGTCCTGGACGGAAGAAGCAATGCTGGATATCGACGACGTGCCTACCAGACTCCCAGATGGCTACGGCCAGACCAAGTGGGTGGCAGAGAGCCTGGTCTACGAGGCTGGGAGACGAGGCATGCATGTCAAGGTCTATCGGCCAGGCACCATCAGCGGCCACAGCGTCACCGGCACCACCAACACGTACGACCTCCTGAACGCACTGATTGTCGAGTCCCTGCACTTGGGATACGCCCCTCAAGTGGAGAGTTGGTTGGCAGAAATGACCCCCGTCGACTTTGTCACGCAGGCCATCGTCACGCTGGCCAACCATCCCTGCACAGAGCAGAAACTGTACCATCTGGGCGATCCCGAGCCCGTCTCCGCAGAGCAAGTGTTTCAAGATCTTGAAGCGCTCGGCTATCCGACCAAGAGACTTCCCTGGCACGAGTGGGTCGCGCTGTGGAAAGAGAAGCGAGGATCTGGTCGGGGCGGTGACGATCCCTTCACCGTCGACATTCTCCGCGGCGGTATGCCGACAGTCGATACCCTGGAGCTGGTGACGATACTCAACGACGGTGCCACCAAACCGGCGCTGGATCTCTACGGCGTCACGAGACACAAAATAGACAGGAATCTCTGGGAGACGTACACGCGGCATTTCTTCGCCCGCGGCTGGCTCCCGCGGCCTCCTCTCCGGCTCAAGGTCAACGGGAACCATGCTGGCAGCGCCAACAAGGGTCGTCTGGCGGGAAGGGTGGCTGTCATCACGGGAGCCTCGTCCGGCATCGGGGCCGCCGTAGCTGCCAAGCTGGCCGGGGAGGGCGCGCACATTGCGCTGGCGGCGCGGCGCACCGACGAGCTGGACAAGGTCAAGGCCAAGCTGAGCGCGAGCAGCGGCAAGATCCTCGTCCACAGGACCGACGTCACCAACAAGGACCAGGTGCAGTCCCTCATGGACGCGGTCACGCAGAAGCTCGGCCCCATCGACATGCTCATCAGCTGCGCGGGCGTCATGTACTTCACCATGATGGCCAACTGCCAGACGGACGAATGGGAGCGCACCGTCGACATCAACTGCAAGGGCCTCCTACACTGTCTCTCATCCACCGTGCCGGGATTCCTCGCCCGCAAGCGCGGCCACATCGTCGCCATCTCATCTGACGCCGGCCGCAAAGTGTTTCCCGGCCTGGGCGTCTACTCTGCCAGCAAGTTCTTCGTCGAGGCGACCCTGCAGAGCCTGCGGCTCGAGACGGCCGGCTCTGGCCTCCGTGTCACGGCCATCCAGCCTGGCAACGTCGACACGGAATTGCTCGGCATCTCCACTGACGCAGAGGCCCTCAAGAAGTACGGCGAGCCCTCTGGTGCGAAGGTCCTCGATGCCGACGACGTTGCCCGCGCCATCCTGTACGCCGTCACCCAGCCGGAGCATGTGGCTGTCAACGAGGTCCTCATTGAGCCGCGAGACGAGCCAATCTAATTTCTCTATATATATTATTTTGTCTCATACAAGGTGTCCCCTTGCGCCTGGTCATGTGAGAAAAGTTTCCATATACATGTGGTTGTTCTTTGCAAAGGATGGGGCAGAAGGGAAAAGATTTGATGGTTGGGTATCGTGAAACTTTGAAAAGAAATGGCGGTTTTTTTTATATATATGCGTGCTTGCTTGCCGTTGGGGGTACGGTGGCTATTGAGCCGGTCCTCAATACACTTCCCTCTCGACGTGTTGAAGAGAGGTACTTACTTGTCTTGAACGAGGCTCGTGAAGGGTCACGGCACAATTTTCGCAGACAGCATCAAACGCAAAACAAGGCATCACCTTTGGCAATGGAGCGGAAAAGACACATCGTTCCAAGTGGGATGCGCACTATTTCTCATTTCCTACATCGTGAACTGTTTCTGGAAGAGGTAAATGCCATGTAAAGACTCCGACAACAAAACCCACATGGTGAGAACATGGCCAACCGTCACCCTTTCTGCCAAATCTACATCCGACAAAGCACCTGGATTACGTTTCCGATGCCGCTTTCTTTTCCAATCCCTGTTCTCTCACGGGTGAGTTTCATGTCCAACAAAGAAAAAAAAAGAAAAGAGGCTCCAATAAACTCCATCGGCTCCAAACCCAAGAGCACTTGTCACCATCACACCAGCTCCCAACCGTGGTTCGCACCATTGTGTTCCTCGTCTTCTGACAAATCCGCCTGGTCTGTCGACAGCACTCTCGCACCACTGTTGGCCCGCTGCACCTTTCGCGCCTCAAGCATCTTCTTATCCGGCCGCATGTAGGCCAGTACGTCGCGCGCCCCGTATTGGAACGGAATTACGTGACATTTTCATCTTCATAATAGCGAGTTGTGTTCCTGCCATGAGCCACACAAAGTGATTCTTGTGGTGATGTTTGAAAGCGAGGGAGGCTTTGAGAAGTTCCAAGGGTTTGGAACCGGTGTCGTTACTCCAAGACTCGGAGAGAAACTTCACGAGCTTAGTGGGTCGCAACTCTTGAGGAGGGCCAATCTTTACCCACTTCCCATATAACTCGCTGACTCCGGGGGCGAAGTTATCAAGCTTGATTTTTTTCCAAAGCTCTGCAAGTTTCTCAATTTCGCCGCGAAGATGACGCTCGAGTTCCCTCCAATCTTGGGGGGCTTGTTCTTGCCATGTCTTTTGAAAGTCGTGATACACTTTCGTCAGGTCTGCATCATAATGCGGCGGGTTCTGCTCCTTCAGGGGGATCACCTTGTTCAAGTCGGTGAGGGCCTCATCGACAGTATATTTGATGCTTTTGTCTAGAAAATCGAGAATGTGCTGCGTTGTCTGCTTGTAGCCCCCTTCCTTAGAAATGGACATGGGGAGATTGAATGCTTTGCGGAAGTCGGTCCACTCGTCCCGACCAAAGATAAAACCTTGTTTGGGCAGGTCGACCAAGAGTCCGAGAAGTTTGCTCATACTGATGATCTTTGGGCTCGTGACGGTCCCCTTTATCTTGCAGTACTGCTCTTTGTACTTGGTGCAGATGCCCAGGTAAGCTTCCTTCATATTGAAGGTGAATGCCTCAAAAAAAAACTGGCCCCAAATGGCATCCCGACTCGTTTCTTGTTCTCGAATCCGCGAGAATGGCAAGTCAACTTTCTGCAGCTGCGGCGTCTCGGCGTCGTCAATGTTGGCGGGCGCATTGCGGAAATTTCGGACCATGGTCTGATCCCAGCAAACCCAGGCTTTATCACCGTCATAGTCGCCACCGGACAGCTTGTCAGCCAGCGGGGTTTCTCCCTTGATGGAGAAGACAATGCAATCTTTCAGATGTCGAAGCTCTGGCCTCGATACGACCTTGACTCTTTGAATGTCGGTAGGTAAGTGCGCTGGGGCACGAGCGACCAAGACGTCCATGCCCTCGAGAAGCGTATTCGAAAAGCCATCGACTTGAAATTTGGACGAGAACGAAACGTGTACTTCGTCTTCTTCCAGCGTTGATGAAAAGTCAACCACCATGTACAAGTATGCAGAGCAAGGCACCCGGATGTTCATCTTCGTCTTCAGCAAATCTGCTCGTCTTTTGGCCAAGCCCCAGCAGAGCTCTCGCAGAAATTGGCAGTGTTCTGGCTCGAACCCTGTTCTCGACAGAAAACCAACCATGTCTTCTGTGCTGCGCGGTAGACTACCCAGATATGGCACGCCGCCCCGAGAATCCTCCCGTCTGGACGACTTGCCCTGCCACGCCCAAAGACAAAGATCGTTGGCATCTTTCATGGCCTCTCTTTGTGTATTGAGGTCCTCCAGAAGACAGTCGCGGAGATGTTGAACAATGCTATCGCGCATCAAGTTCCTGTCCATGGCCTGTGCCTCTAGCAAAGGTATGAACTGTTGGTTCAATGTCGCAGGCTTTGGCTCTTTTGACCAGCTTTTGACTTCAAAGGTGCGA
Organism: Hypocrella siamensis; assembly: GCA_000731825.1. Lineage (NCBI taxonomy): Eukaryota > Fungi > Ascomycota > Sordariomycetes > Hypocreales > Clavicipitaceae > Hypocrella > Hypocrella siamensis. Next base: position 41,921 of record JMQE01001512.1, on the reverse strand, counting down.
TGGTGCTCGTCCTCGTAATCACAATTCCACTTTCTTTGGGAGGGATACGTGACGATCCAGTCACCGTCACCGTAATGAGGGCTGTGGTGGACAATCCACATGCCTTTCGCGGCTCCAAATCGAGCCTGGTATGCACTCGGTACATCTTTGAGACCAAGTTTCCCAGCAATCTTGACAGCAACCGATTGGGAAATCTGGCCAATTCCATCATTCATCGGCGTCTTGTGGCCTATGTCGTCGGCAAGATGGTGGATCTGATGAGGTTCCAGAGTGACTGTGGCCCAGGTGTTTGTGAGGCCTGAGAAAACTGAGTCAGCCATCATCTTGAGCGAGCAGATACCGAAACCTACTAAGTCCAATGCGCGAGAAAAGCTTGGGCACCTGCTGGTCCGTCTTGCTCAAGTCCTCAAGAATCCAGCTCATCAGGCAATCGATGGAAACCTTTAGTCTTCTCCCTGGGTCATCCGCATCCTCCACCGGCGGCAGAGCCCCGTCCAACTGTTTCCGAAAGTTGTCGCCATCGCATGCAAAGAGAAACACTCTCTCTTTTTGAATTGTCTGGTCTTGCGGTTGGCCCTCTTTTCGGACCTTTTTGGCCGATTTCTTCGTCTTGCAATAGAATGCACGCCATTGCCTGCCAAGGAAATAGTGCTTCTTGCCAGTCAGCCACCGGACAATGGCTGTAAATACATCTTTGCGCTTGGTTCTGTTGCTGATGTAGCTCAAAGATGGGAGCAGGAGCTCGAGAAAGCGGTCTGACCCAAAACGTCGAATCAAGCGATGACTTTTCCTCACTTCCAGGGGAGCAAGTCTGAGTGAGAAGAAAGGCCCGGCGTTGTCGGGGTTCACAGTGAGTTCTCCTGAAAGCCGAATAGCTCCGTTCTGAGACTTGAACTTTTCCAAAGCGAGATCCCAGGCGCCACCAGAAGAAGGCGGAGGTAACTCTCTGTCTCTGAAGGCCTCGTGCCGATCTAGAGTTGCCCGCAATCCGGCCTGGTTCGTCCAACGAGGATCATTGTTGTAGTGGAGGTCCAGGTCCGCAAGTTTTACATTGCAATGAAGGGCAATGCGCGCGATTTCCCAAATGATAGCGAGTGAGGCATCATTAAAGCTTCCATTCGAAAATCTGGCTGTCGCGCAGAAAGCTGGTCAATGGCGGGAATCAGAAAAGCTTATTCTCGATGATGTGGAACATACGAAAAACAAGGTTCAGCCTCTTCTCCAGAGTCTCCTGTGGCAAGTCGATTGGGATTTGAGGCTCATCACTATCAGATTGATCCAGGCAGCTGAAATAATCCGTGTCCTCATCGTCCGAGTCCGGAACAGCCTCTCTAGAAAAGGAAGTATCCGTGGAAGTATTGTTGGATGAGAAGGAGACACTGTTTGATGTGGGTGTGGAAAATGGAGTGGAAGCAGCCGATGATGAAAAGGAAGCGTTGATTGCAGACGACGGCCGATGGTAGGCCAGAAGGTTTGGATAACCAACCTGATCACTTGAAGATCTTGGTCCACTAGGTTTCGATCGACAAGGGATGGAGTCAATGGCAAAATCGACGTCTTGGCCCGAATGGCCCGAATGGCTCCTGCTCCGTTTTGGCATCGAGGAGCCATCACGAGCCAGCCTCTTTTGCGTCATTAGAATGGCTTGATGAGATCCACCGTCGGGGAGCACTAGTGCCGTTAGCGTTCAAGTGGTGTTGAGTCAATTGATTGATGAGCTGTAGGGCGGGGAGATGGCCGTCAGCGGCACGACCCGACGCTAGATTTCAAATCCAAGATGATGGGCAAATACTAGTAGTATGCTGCAGACAGACAGACGGGCGTCGCTGCTGTGCAACCAAACGGCAAACGCTGCAGCAGACTGTTGTCCCTGTTTGCACCATCGCGACCCTCTTGCCTTGATCGCCCTGGCGCGTATTGGCGCGTTGTGCTGCGTTTGCCGTGCCTGCCCTGTTCCTCGGCTCCGCAGAACACTGCACAGCACCGACGGCAAGGATGGTAAGACAGTTGATGGCCCAACGCAGCTACCCGGCCTTGAATCTCGTCCTATTGTGCTGCGTCCCTCGCCACTTGTAGTACTATTTTCGCTCAGCGCTTGCGACTGACTACCCGGATGGCAAGCCAGGACACGTTGTCTTTGTAGAACGTTAAAAGAGGCATGGTGATTGATTCTCAAGAGTCCAGGCCGTCAGAAACACGCAGACGCAGGTCTGTTCTTTGGGCACCACTCGACTCTTTCCCAGAGAAGGCCCTTTTTCGGATTCTGCAGGTGCGGGGGCGGGGCCTATCCCTCTTGATCATTCGCAGGCAACGTCAAGACAAAAATAACACTGTGGACAGGGCACACTCCCGCCGTCGCACGCACAGTGTGACTCTGCAGCGACGAGGCACATTTCCCACCGGAAATGCCACTACAGCCTTCAACCCGTCGCTCGGTGTTCGGCATTTTTTATCAAAGTTCCAGCACGTTCCCAGAGATCCCAGAACCAACTCGGAAAGGAACCCTGGCCCTTTCAGAATCGTCTGATGCTGATGCATTGAATACGGCATTGTCGCTGCATTTGACTTTCTCTCGGGCTGCGCCATGGCCGGGGCCGCCGAGCCAAACGAGGCAATTCCACTGGAAGAGCTGACGCCGGAAGAAGCAAGCCGCATCATTCACTCCCATCGCAAAGTTCGGTATGGTATGTCTCGCGCTCATTTCGATACTTGAATCATCAGTAAATACTTTTATACGTTTCATTTCTGGTCGTTTGTCCAAGCACAGTCATTTCGATCCTCTCATCTCGACGCTGACGCATCCTCCAGGGACTGCTTGTTGGCCCTGTCGTCAGCGCAAGGTGAAATGCGACAATAAGCAACCATGCGAAAACTGCGTCAAGCGAGAGCACCCTCAGCTGTGTTCTTACAAGCCAAATCGTTCTTCGGCACCCAGAAACTCGTTGGCACATCAAGACGGGCCGTCCCGAAAGCGAACACGCTCCATTTCTGATGTTGCTGACGAAAGCCGAAAGTCCGAACGCGGCGACAGTTGGCCAAGAACAATAGGTGTGCACGCCTTTGCGAACCTTTTGCTGATGCTTTTGCTTTTTCTCCTCTAAACAAAGACTTCAATCAGGATTGTCGACCAGCCTTGATGATGCAGAATCTGTCGGGGACCGTTACCTGGGCCAAAACAGCATCCCGGCTTTGCTCCGAGAGCAGTCCTCGTCGAGTGAGAAGAATGACAGCGCCGACATTCGACGCGATATGCGCTCGATACTGGGCCTGGACACATCGGCGCCATTTCCTCTCATGTCATCGCAGCATTTGCATCTATTGGCACAGGACATTTCGACGGAACTCCCATCGGATAGGGAAGTCATGAGGTGAGTATGGGCAAGAGAACGAATCAACCCACTTTCCTCCTCCTTCCGGACCTTCATCGTCACCACCATCACCACCACCACCACCACCACCACCACCAGCGTCCCGGGGCTGCGACCTGTCATCGCGTCTCAATTTCAGCCCGTTCGCGACAATTATTCGATCCTCTTTGTTGACTGACTGACTCTGCACAGACTGTTCCGCACCTACAAAGAAATACCTCAACCATTTTGGGGCTTCGTCTGTGACATTGACGATTTCGAATCGAAGCTCATGATCTACCTCGAATACAGATCACGTACTGCAACCAACTCCATCAGATCGTCCCGACCAGTTTCAGCGTCATGGCTCGCCATTCTCTTCGCCGTCTTGGCCGTTGGCTCTCAATACCACGAGTCTCCGTATCACGTCCGCACCCGTGACTCGCAAAGATATATGCAGATTTCCTTTCATTTCCTGCGTTTGGGAAACTTTCTTCTACGGTCAGCCGCCCCTCCTGTCGATCTCGTTTGCCATGGAGGTCATAGTACTGATGAAGCCCAGGCCGTCTTTTGACTCTATACAGGCCCTGCTGCTCACAAGCTTTGTCCTTTTGAACGATATGAAGGCCGAGGCCTCATGGGCCTTGACGGGGCTTACATGTCGACTGGCACAGTCGCTGGGTTTACAGCGCGAGACGAGTTGTCGTGAAGGCAGGGACGGCGTTGTTCTGGCTCCCGCCAAAAGTAAAGAAATGATCCGCAAGAAACTCTGGTGGACGTGTGTGTGGCATGACACCTTGACGTCTCTCTCGTTTGATCGGTACGGTTCTTCAGATGACGCCAACATTGAAGCATGCCTGCCTTGGCGCATTTTTCCGTCTAACGCGACTACACAGGAGTCCCATGACCAGCTTTGCCAGCTGCGAAATCCCAATCGCCTCTGAAGCCGCGTCGGGCGATTACAGTTACCTGGAGATGATGTACCACCTCATTGAGATCATATCCCGTCGACTGAATCCAGAGGTGACAGCCGCGCCCTCGTACGGGCAAATATTGAGCAACTGCGAAGCCGTCGAGAACCTCAGACGTCTCTCACTGCCGCATATGCAGGACAAGGACCAGTGCAAGACGGCACTACATCGCCTGCAATACTACGCCATCCGACTGCACACGTCCTTTGTCCTCTCAGTAGCGTGCCGACCGGCCCTCAAGCGAACGTGCGACCTGGATCCCAAGCAGAAGAAAGAGCTGGCAGAGCGATGCAAGGACAACCTGACAGAGACGGTGCGCATGTTCCTGGCCATGCACCAGCTTTCCGTTATCCCCACGCGGAGCTGGGCATTTACGTACCACGGCCTCTCCTCCGCCTTGCTCCTGGGCATCCTGTGCGAGACCAAGACGGATCCGGAGATCCGACAGCTCCAGGGCGACTTAATCGCTGCCCTCTCAGCGACGGCCGCCAAGGACGCCACGTCGCCCGAGCCGCACATTGCTGTCAGCGAGAAGGACATTGAGCTGTCTGGTCCGCTCTGGAGAGCCCTCACAGCTCTAAAGAATATCTACGAGCACGGAAGTGTCGCCGGCTCAGTGCTCAAGCGAGACGCCGACTCCTTCCTCGCCGCTGCCGGAGGACGGAGCGGAACGCGGACTCCGCTGCCTCCCGGTCTGTGCCTGCAAGGAGGTCAGAACGGATCTGGCCCGGGATCGCAGCTGTTCGGTGTTCAGCAGAGCAGCGACCCGCATAAAGACGCTGCACTCGCTATGGCCGAGATGCAAAATGGTGCTTCTCTTCACGATTTTGCCATGTACGTGCTATGCTGTTCCTTCCCTCTTTCCCCGTTTACTATTATGTCTCCCTTTCCCTTTCACTCTCTCTTTTCCTGCTTCTCTCTTTTTTCCCGCATCCAAACCTAACGCCGCGTCAAAATCATCAGGCCGCCCTACTCGCAATCCCTTCAAGACAGCATGGGCCTCGAGGCTATGCCCAACATCCCCATCGAACAGGCGCAGTTCATGGCACCCATGGACCTCTACGAATCCATCTGGGCCGGTAAGTCATCTGTTTATCCCCTACCACTCTCCTTCTTCTCGGGCTGACCGATCCGTCGAGCAGAAGCCCCCGATCCGTGGACGGCCAGCTTAGATGCCATGAACTTTGACTTTATGGCCCGTCCGCCTCCCGGACAGCCACAGCAGCAATTTTACTTTTAGGCCGATCGAGCCGTCCTGTGTGTTTTTTTTTTTAAACGATGGAGCATTTCTGGGGATTTGGCTGGAATTGTAACTTCGGTTCTTTCTTTGCGTGCGTTTGGAAAAGAAGGATTGAGAATCGGAATGTTCATCTCATGCTTACGAGTTCGTCATAGCTTTGTCAGATCTAGCGTCGCCAAAGGGTCATAAGGGAACGGCGTCATAATCTTTCATCAAGTAAACCCAGCGCTGCGAAGCAACTGTGCTCGCACCGTGCACGGCAGGTCGTCAGGGCTCTCTTTGATCATTCATTCGCTTGGTGAAGCGATTCAGATGGTGCGTCCTCAAGAGGTTACACGCTCCTAAGAAGCGGTGAAACACAAGTGAAGTCCATGTTGTGATCAGTGCTCATCATTCGACCTAGTCCCACAATCGGGCTCGTCATGACAAGCTTCGTTGTCAATTTTCCTTGGAAAAAATTCTGTCTCATCTTTTCATTTTCATGCATTTTTTTCTAGTTTTTTTTACTTTTCTTTTTTCTTTTTGAGTTAGTTGACCCTTCTACTTCTTACGTCGCGAGCTGCTCGCCACAATCTTCTTCTTCAAATGCTTCGGCATCTTGTCCTTTCGTTTCTCGCGCTTCGCTTCCTTGACAGCTTGCTTGTGTTGCTGCAACAGAGTCAGCTAGATATCTTTGGTTTTATGCGTAGTATCACAGACGTACCTTTTTTTCGTCCTTGTCTTCAAACTTGCGACCCCTTGGACGGCCCTTGTCGAAACGGCTCTCGTCGCCAGATTCATCGGCACTGGACGACAAGGATGCGCCCTGGTCGGACTCGTCGTCGCTCGAGTTCTGCGTCTCTTGGCCATCGGTTCGCTCGTCTTTGGGTTGGACAACCTGGTCGGCGAGGAGATTTCTGTAGACCAGGTCGTTACCTTGGCCTTGGGTCAACTTTTGGGCGTCCTTTTCGATGTTGTAGACTTGCTCTAGCGTCTGAGGGATGTACTGGTTTCGAAACACCTCGTTGTCGACTTCTAGCTCGGCTGCTTCTTCGTCATCGGCTGCGCTTTGACGCGAGAGATGGAGCTTCTCCAGACACGACACCATGCCGGCTTCCTCGACGGACCCTTCTGGTGCAGTGATGAAGTTGAAAATGGCGCGGTCTGGGAGCGTGTCCACCCCTTGGCGTCGAAAGAAGTCTCCGACATTCTTGATGTCCATTCGCAGAAACTCCAGAGACCGGGGATGATCGGGTTCCACGCTCTGCGATACATCGATTATGTATAACAGGCCTTTGTGGTACAGGATGTTGTACTCGCTCAGATCTGCGTGGACGAGCCGACAGACTTGGTACATACGGCGCATGACACCAAGAAGTTGCATGTACAATTTCCTCCATTGCTCGTCAGCGTCGTCGCCCGCGATTACGGCATCTCGGAGTCGGGGGTACGCCCAGCCCTTCCGGTCCCCTAGAAAACCCATGACCAGAACGTGAAGCTTCAGGTTGATTGGTTCCGGGCAGGGAATGCCGGCCTGATGGATTCTCCGCAGGTTGCGAAACTCCTTCTCTGCCCAGAGCTTGACCATCTTGCGGTTGTTGCCCTTGTCGAATCCGCTCTTGAATCTGTGCTCGCCCGTGATGTACCTCTCTCGATCTTTGAATACGAGTATGGCTGTCTTGTAGACCTTTATGGCTCGGTGCACCGCATCCCCCGTCTTGTCGTCTGCCAAGACGGCGCCGTAGACATTGGCTTCCTTGCCGGTGCTGATTGCGCCGTGAACCTCGCTGACGACACCGCGGTTGATCATTTGAAGCAGTATCATGCGAGTTCGCTGGTCCAGCACTTGTTCGCTCGTGGCGCGGTCGGCCTTGTCCTTGTCCTTGTCCTCGCCCTGCTTGACAGTGTCTAGCCGGATCTTGGCGGCATGTCTCGACAGTGTTGCCACTTGGTCGTCCACGCTGACAAAGGTGTTGGCCGTCGGTTTCTGCTGGTTCAATCGTGGAAGTGCAGCACCTCCATTCGAATTGTCATGAAGCTGGCGTTGGCGGTTGAACGTCTTCGTCAAGTCTCCTGTATCACCAGCCCACTCTTCTTCGTCCAAGTCTACGCCGTCGTCGTCATCGTCATCTTGGAAGATGTCTTCAAAGTCATCGTCGTCTGCGCGACGCTCTTCTGAGCGAGGAGCATCGCTGCTCTGAGGCATGCGCCCTTCAGCTGGTTCTTGTTGAGCAGGCTCGACATACCCTTGATTAGCTGTGTATGTGAATGGGGGCTCGTGAGGAGCAGCCGGGGAAGCGGCTATAGTCGAGTCTCCTAACATCGTGAAAAGTTCTCCTGGTAAAACCTGCAAAAGCAAAATGGTTGAATCAGGGTCAGTTCATGACGAAGGTTGCGGCTATCTTATCTACAAAACTCAAACATGGACGGCCAGCTTTTCTTGCGGTCAAGCTTCCTAGGGCCCCACCGAATTTTTTTGCCCCTCTACTGCCGTCACGGTCATTTCCAGCCATAGTGACTCATAGAGCGGCAGACCGTCGTCGACGACCCAGCAGAGAGTGGCAACGTTGACCAAACCCCTCTTTTTGCAGGTATGACACGACTATTGCGGCCCAAATGAGGCGGGCCTCTTGAGCGGGCAAGTCGATGACTGGACAGACTGATTCATTCAGGCATCCTCGAGCAGTCTTTGCAGCTTCAATCAATGTCGCCAGACTGTACTGCTCCACTGCGGCCGCCGCAGCATCTTCAACGTCTCTTTGCCGAATCTAGAATCGCAGGCCACGAGGCACCCATGTGCCTCGGGCGCCTCTGCAGGTATCCGCGTATAGCGGGTATGGGCATATACGACAGCCGTGCGAATTGCTTCCGCCTTTCAAGAGGTGCCTAAGCAGATGCCCGAAAAATCTATCTGTTTGTCAAGCCAAATGTCGGAAAGATCTATCTGGTAGTCAAGCCGGTTTGCCATTGCGGTCTCATTCCCGGCGCGTGCTCTGAAGTCATGAGAGCAAGTCCAAAAGGGGCGGCTCCCTTTTGCCAGCCTAGACCTTGTTGGCCAATTGGCGTAACTCCCCTTCCCCCAACTTCGTGGATGCGTCCCGGTGGCGTGAGAGCTCATTTCGCATCGCATCTGCCGGACACGCCTGGTTTGTGAGATGGCCTCGAGGAATGCTGACGTTTCTCTCGCATCTTGGAGATTGCACAAGATGTCGACAAGAGCCTCGCGGCGATTTGGTATGCGACGTTCATAGACATGCCTACTTGGGAGCCTGGGCAGCTTGGCAGATGGGTAGCTACGGAGCTAACGCAGACTTAGTACGGAGAACATCCTCCGGAGTTTGCCAAATCGACGGAAATCGACCAGAGAAAAAACGAGCCTTGGCTGTATTGAGCCTCACCACCCGACACCACGCTTCATCGAAAATGCGTCGGAATTTTTCCCCGACTTGTTGTTCCCGCAAAAGAACACAGTCAAAGTCCCAGCGTCTGCCAATTTGCCATAAATCACTTTTTCACTACTTTCACCATGGCTTCGGGCCGGAGATTGACTCGGACGCAATTTCATAATGTCTCACAAAGTGCTTCTTCCGCACGCGCCATTATGCTATTCTTGTGTGTAGCGTCTCCCTGCCCCTTCTGCTAGTACGACATCGTCATTGATCCCTTCCTTCGCAAATACCTCAGGAATGTGCCGCAGTCCAGGGAACTGCATTCCCGAGCGCACGGTGACGCGCCAGCATCTGACCCGTCGCGCTCCTGGCTCCCTTGTTCCCTAGCTTCGTCCGCACGTTGGCGCGAGATTGAGACAGTCTCATCGTAAACATGAAGTACATATGCTGTTGATTCGACTTCGCCTGATTCTCCTGACAGCTTAAGCTTTGGCATCATGACATCCTTTGTGCCGCCTTTCGTACTTTCCTATGCTTCATATGTAAAGGTGGATGAACTGATTTGAAAGACGTCGACGATTGGTCTTTCTCACCGTGATCACATCCCGACCCTACAGAAAAAAGACGAAGAAAAGATACTAGGAAATAATGAGACCGGCTTCGTCTTGATCACCACATTGCAACCTTATTTCGCCGGGTTTCTTGGTCCGGACGAACAGCGCCCGAAAAGCTTCATCAGAAATCATCCAACTTCGGCGACAGGTCCCTCGGCTTCCCCTGATCAACGATGAAGGCTGAAGTGGTGACTCTTCTTCTGTGGGGACTAGCAGACGGTGCTGCCGTTACGCATGGGGACCCTGCGACTTCACGACGTTCACTCGTTCCAAGGTCGGACAGCGGTTCATTTTCTCTGAAGCAGATTGAGAACAAGAAATTCAAAGGCCATGATGGAGCTGCGGCACTCATGCGGGCGCACATCAAATACGCGCAAAAACTGCCTGATGCAGTCTCCAAAGCTCTGGACGTTAACCCCGAGCTCAGGGCCAAGCTTGCCATCATAAGTATAGGTAAGAGCCCTTTTGCCGCTGACCCCTTTGGTGCGATGGGAACAGTGCTGCGGCTTATGAATGGATTCATTCTGACGATTTCATCGCAGGCGAAGTAGGACAGCAGGGAACAGTGGAATCGATGCCGTCGCCGAACGTGGATTCGGAATATGCCATTGAAGTCCAGATTGGCACACCGCCCCAGCCGCTTCCCTTGAACCTGGATACCGGGTCAGCAGACTTGTAAGTCTCTCCCGTCTATCAATATTTCTCAGCATTCTGTCGGCGATGAGATTCTGACGCCTCGCTCAGCTGGACATTTTCCACAGACACAGACCCATCTGTGGTCAACGGTCAAGCGTTATATCAACCCGCAAGCTCATCTTCTAGTAAACGCCTCGATGGGGAAACTTGGCACATTCGCTATGGTGACAGCGCCACTGCAGAAGGAATCGTCTACACGGACACAGTTCGGATTGGCGACACGGATGTGGAGGGGCAAGCCATCGAGGCTGCCATGAATGTCTCGGCCAGTATTTCCCAGGACACTTTTGTTTCGGGCATTCTCGGCATGGCCAGCAGCGGCGCCAACACAGTACGCCCGACACCGCAGAGGACGTACATCGACAACGTGAAGGACAGGCTGGCCATGCCCCTATTCACAGCCAATCTGAAAGCCAGAAGTCCCGGAAACTACAATTTTGGCTACATTGATGAATCCGAGTACATCGGCCCGATCCAATACGCGGACGTGGACCGGTACACCCCATTTTGGAAAATTGCCTGCTCGGGCTTCCGGATTGGCCAGTCCCCGGAGCAGGACTTTCGAATTGATGGCATCGTAGACACAGGCACGTCGCTGCTGCTCCTCCCGGAGCCCATTGTCGAGGAATACTACAGACGGCTTCCCGGGGCGTTTCGCGATCCCCGCCTGGGCATGATTGTCTTCCCCTGCATCGAACGGCCGCCCGACTTTTTCATCGTGATTGGATCGTACAGCGGCAGGATACCAGGCGATTATATGAATTACGGCCAGGTCAACCCATTCTACTGCTTCGGGGGTCTCCAAACGTCCCAGGGATTGCCATTTGCAGTTCTCGGAGACGTTCTTCTGAAGGCACAGTTTGTGGTGTTTGACTACGGCAACGTGAGGGTCGGTTTTGCGAACAAGGATGTGTAGATTTGAGTATTGTGGCTCAAAAAAAAGGAGAAGCGACTTTTTTTTCTCTTCTTTTCTCTTTGTCGCGCGTTTTTTTTTTTCCTCGACAGAATCAGGAGTCGAGGTAAACCGCCATTCAAGGATTTTGGACAGGGCTGTATGGGTTCGGAGGCGTTATGAGGGCTGCTATTTGGAAACACAAAAAAGAGGCATGTTTCTGTCATGTTACGATATTCAGCATACACAACTGAGACGAAGTTCATTCTCACTCAAACCCAATGGCGGGCCTGATATAGGTCGAGTCGATGCGTCTCGTGTATCAGCGCAACGCAATGATGTAGCTTGAATGACATTATAGGAAACTGTTTGGCTGTTCCAAAATGGATCTGTTCCCGCAGTTTGGCAGAAATAAGGCGGCAATCCAGGGCAAGAAGACGAAAGCCACGAGCGGCGTTATGGCTCGTTAAAGTCCGTTTTTCACCGCGGCCCCTTTTCTTTTGTATTTCTAAGCAAGCGGCAAGGCCAGTATATTACTGATCGTGCTTGTACGTTGTGTCCAAGAAAAAAAAACTGGTCAACATTTCCCACCAATGAATCAAAGAAGCCTTTATTCACCATGGCAATAGACAGCATCCTGATCCTCGGCGCAGGCGAGCTGGGAATGTGCGTGCTCGAAGCCGTGTCGGCGCACTCGGAGCGCAAGCAAACCAAGGTATCCATCCTCGTGAGAGGAGCGACGCTCGAGTCCGCAGAGCCGGCATCACGACAAAAGATTCAGCATATCCGACGCCTCGGCGCGGGATTTGAGACGGCAGACCTGGTGGCCTCGTCGACCGAGGACCTCGCGCACATCTTTGGCCGGTACCACACGGTGGTGTCATGCGCGGGGATGGAGCTGCCGCGGGGCACGCAGACAAAGGTGCTGCAGGCGGTGCTGCGGGGTGGCGTGCAGCGATACTTTCCCTGGCAGTTTGGCATGGACTACGATGTGATTGGGGTCGGGTCCTCGCAGGACCTGTTTGACGAGCAGCTGCGCGTGCGGGAGGTGCTGCGTGGGCAGTCGGGCACGGAGTGGGTGATTGTGTCGACGGGGCTCTTTATGAGCTTCTTGTTCGTTGCGGCCTTTGGCGTGGTTGACCTGGAGGCGCGCGTGGTGAGGGCGCTGGGGGCGTGGGAGAACAGAATCACGGTGACTACGCCGCGCGACATTGGGCGTGTTACGGCCGAGATGGTGTTTGACCATGGTCATGGTGATGATGGGAAGGGGGGGGGCCGAGTGGTGTACGCGGCTGGGGACACCGTCTCGTACGGGCAGCTGGCGGATCTGCTCGACGACAAGTTCCAGACGCGCTTCACGAGGGAGCTGTGGGATGAGGAGGCGCTGAAGGGCCAGGATGCGCACGACAACATGGTCAAGTACAGGAGGACGTTTGCGAGGGGACGAGGCGTTGCGTGGGACAAGGATGGGACGGTGAATGCGCAGAGAGGATGGGACATGGTGGACGTGAGGCGGTATCTGGACGCCATGGAAACGACTGAATGAATGATCTTGTTCGTCGTGTCATGAATACAGCGAGCGGTTCAGCCGCCCATCGCATCGCTACCGTCGTGTTATGAATATTATGGCTCAGCCGCCGGTCGCTACTTTTACCTGGTGCAGCCTCGTGTTGATGATTTCTGACAACTATTGACATGGTCTCCGAGCCTCCGCGGAAGAAGCCTAGAGGGAGCCGCATAATTTTGGAAATCGCCGAGTTTGCCTCTTCTTTCTCCCCCCCCCTCCCTCCTTCAACACCCGAGGCTGCGTGGCCACACATCGGGCTGAACTGATGCTACTATGACGAGGCCGGTGACTCAGATTTCCGGGCAGAGGCAGAAAATGGAAAGGTGCTGCCTGTGTGTGGGCTGCTGCTTGCCGCTGACAGGTGAGATGGGAGGGGGACGAGGCGAGGCAGAGGAGCGTCCATGGCAGGCTTGGCGCGGGCGAAGCATCACATGGAAGCAAATACGCATCTGCTAGTACCTAGTACTGGGTATCTACTACTACTAGGTAGATAGGTACTAGGTACTAGGAACCTAGTAGGTAGGCAGGTGCCTACAGTGGTATGACAAAGGTGTACTTGAGTAGGTACCTAGGTACTTAGGTAGTGGGCGAAAAGAAGACAAGGGACAAAGCAAACTCTGTGGCTTCAGCCACCCGAGCCGATTCACCTTCTTATCAACACGACCCCCGAGTGAGACAGCAAAACAAGCAAGCAGATTGATGCAAACAAAAAACCGACAAAGGCCACGGGCGGGGCATTATTGACGAGGTGAAAGGCATGGTATGCTGGCATTGAATGCCCGGCATAACTAAGACGCATGCAGTCAGCCCCGACAGCCCATTGGTGGCAGCCCATTGGTGGGAAACTGGGTCCCAGCTGTTTTGCCCAGCCCAGTTCATGCCGCTAGGTGCCTAGGAAGGTAGGCCAGGCTCTCCTTCCCACATGCAACAACGGAAGCAAGGGTACAGCGCCAGTGCCTGGGGACGCCCGCACAGGCAGGCACACACACACACACACACACACAACTTGTTGAGTCACACGTCATCGCCTCATGACTCCATCAAATACCAATCAGCGATCGGCGTCCGGAAAGAGCACCCCCAAGATGTAGTAGTGTCCGGGTTCCAGGTTTTCCCATGTTCGCCGCCGTCATATCTACTACATGTACATATGTGCGTGTGCTCAAGCATTGCCCGCATTCACTGTCTCTTATCTTTTCTGCGCCGAACCACCGGACCAGCGCCTTCTTTCCCTTCCCCTTGTGCTTCTGCTTCTTCCCACCCCCTTCTGCTGCCCCTCTGGAAAGTGTTCATCGCCTCGCCTCCGCCACCCCTGAAACCTGGCGAGCGGAAGCATCTGATAATTGTGCCGAATCTCCCCGAATTTCCCGACGAAAACAACGACTCTTGACGTTTCAAACCCTCTTTCAGCAAGCATTCTTGCGCCAGATTCCTCAACTTCGAATACGTCCCTACGACACCTAGGAATTTCCCTACACACGTCACACATCCAGACTGCTTCAACATGCCTTCCTCAAACAACATCAACATTCACATGGCGGGAGAGCACGCTCTTCAGTCCTCGCCGCTGAAGCACGACAGACGCCGTTGCCACAAAGCACAGCATCGCTCCGTCAGTCGTCTCGTTCGCGCCAACGCAAAGCATCTCGCCGAGACAGGCCACATCAACATCTTCCCCGCCTGCGATCACGATCACAGCCAGCTCGAAAAGGCGAAATTGAGGCCTCATCTCGAGAAGGACTTGCGCGAACACTACAAAAATCTGGGCAGATGCGCCTTCCACGACCACACGCCTCGCCCGGTTGACGAGCAGGACGACGGCAGGGATCTTGCCTACAGTGACATCCAGCTGCCCTCTGATAGGCATCGTCTGGCCCGACGACCCACTCTCGAGCGAGAGGACGCCTTTTGCGATGCATCCACCTCGTCCCGCGGCAGCAGGATTCACACTCGCCGCCGTCTTGAGACGGCCAATGACGATCAGCAGGTTGCCGACCTCTATCGCATGGGCCTGCTCTACGACGGCGAGCAGGACCGCGCCGCCGCCGTCGACGCCTTCAACCTGAACAGCATCAAACATGAGGAACCCCTCTACTCCATCCGCCCCGCCAAGCGCACGCGGAAGCACGGCAGGTCCAACAGGGCCTTCAAAAGCCCCCTGCACCTGGACCTTTCCTTCTCAGACCTTGGCGACGAGGAAGACTTGGCCCAGTACCTCGTCGACTTGACGCAGTCTGGAGCTCGCGTCAACAGCAGCCAAGATGGTGTCGTTCAGAGGCCGCGGGCGTCCTCGACACGGTCGTCTGAGCCGCCTCTGCGCGTCGTTTACGAGCTAAGCAGCTCGCAGCCCTCGTACGATGTTGACACTTCTCAACCTCCCACTTTAATCATTGATACGCTTTCTGATTACGACTACTTTTCGGATGCCGACATGGACGACACGCCTTCGCAGACAGAGATGCGCGAGCACGAAGACAGCCCGCCTTCGGACGCCTGGATTCTGCTCGGCGACAGCACGTAGCCGCTGTTATCAAGAGAAGGTTGCTTTCATTCTGCCACAAATTTTTTTTTCTATTTCAATCTTTTCTCCGTCTTTCTTGCAAGCCACGCACGTTTGCGGTTTCACGGTGCCAGTGGCCCACCTCGGGCCGGCCCCTGTAAACTTAGAACAGCATGATTATGGCTTAATTTTATTTGGGATTTGCTCGTTTTTTTTTAGACTTGAAGTCGGATGACGGCATCGGCGGTGTGTTACTTTTTTTTTTTTTAATGAAATCACGAACAGCGAGCGAGGGTATGGCGTGGTCGACTCGGTCGGGCTGGCACATTGAGAGCGATTGTCATATTGAGCGTCATTCTTTTGTACCAGCTCTGCATGGACTTTGTTCGACAGCGCAAAAACATGGCTTTCCAACGGTTGGCTTGCGTCTAAAGGTCATTGTATTGGGCCAGTGCCCTCAGCTCTGCATCCAATCAACTTGAGTTTCGTGATTTCTGGGGTTTTTTCTGAGGGCCAGCCTAGTCATTGTAGAGCCTGATGCACAGTATTGTATTCATCATTCGTGCGTGTTCTTCACGATGCCCTTTTCGCGATGAGGCACGTCCTAGCGACGTACAAACCCCTCCAGGTTCCCCTTTCTTTTTGGGCATCAGTGGGGAGTACCGGGTTGCGCATGCTTCCACGTACTCCTACATCACGTCATGTAGTGACTTGCAGTGTCTGTCTGGGAAGCCGTTGGCGGCAACGCAACTGGCACACAGGTAAGCATGGTGTTTGACGGGCGAATGATGAAAATGTCGCTGATCCTTCGCCGTGGCGACCATTGGCTAGGTATCAGCGCAGGCTGAAGCGATCCCGCCAAAGGAGAATGCAGCAGGCAATTGAGTAAGTAGGTACAAAGTAAGCAGCGGCATCACCATGCATGAGGTTTAAAATCGGCAGCACATGACAGACATGATGCGCCCTATGTCAGGAAGCTCCTGTGTAAAAGGGGATTATGGAAAAATAGAATCAATCTGTCTTGGCATTCTTCAAGCGTACAATATAATCTTGTGAGACATGTGAAAATCCACCATGTGCAATCTTTTGGTCTCGTCATCCATTTCCTCAACATATCGTTCTTTTTTTTTTTCTCGCACGACCCGCTGCGCCCTGCGTCGCTATCGTCTATGCACTTGGTGCGATTTCGAGACTTTTGCTGGTTCTGAGAGAGCTGAGGTGCTGCCCGGTCCTTGTTGAATAGGACGGGAAGGGTCATTGCAATTGATTTTTCTACTTGTGCTGACATAGGGAAGAATCATCAAGTCGATCTGCGCCGAGATAAAATCGAAAATCAACATTGCTCACGTGCATCACGCGGGTGGGAAGGGTTGAACGAATCTTCTCGAATGTTAGCCTGCAAGCAATACACAAATGATGGCGTCTTGGAAATCCAGGTGCAACTCACATCAGCCTTTGCGTCGAGAATGCCATTCCATTCTTTCTCGTCGTCAGAGAAGCGAAGCAGCAACATGAGACTTCCGGAATTTACCAAAGCAACTTGAGAGCCTTGGATGGAAGATTGTGGCAACATTGCTCGGTGCTCTGGTGGAAGCCACAAAATTCGATGGCCATCTTTGTAAATCCAATGATCTTTCAAACCGTAGCCCTTGAGCGATATGTGGTTTTTGCCGTGCGACAAGACCGTATACTCAAGCTGCCTCAGATCAAATTTTCCAAGGTCTGTAGAGACGTGGAGGTCGTCCTGACACATTCGAAAGGTCTTAATACTCATCTGAGTAACAATTTCAAGCCATCTGCCCGTCCGAACCTTTATGATATCGAATTGTCCGAGTCCCGTGTACGATATAAGCTGTGTTTCGCCTTTGAAAGTTCTCATATCGAGGGAAAACACCGATTGGCTTGTCGGGCATATTATTGTTTTCACCGGATCGCCATTTTCTGCGTTCCATATATGTATGCGCCCGCCGACGAAACCTCCGACAACCCAGTGTTCATTGATCGATAGTGACATAGGATTCTGATTAACAGGGAAGGGAAAAATCGGATTGGGAGATTCGTATTGCGGGAGCACGATGGTAATTGATAGATCGAAGCAATTGCCGCTATTGGCTTGGAAGATTTGAATATGGTCTTCAAAGCTCGCTGCAAGAGAATTGCTGTCCCTTGAGAAAACCATTTGCCGGTCTCCGAACCTAGATATCTGGGGCCGAAAATGATGAAGAGATTTATTTAGTAGAACAGATCCTGAGGGTGACGTTTCATGTATGCCTACGTCGCCATGGGCTGCTGCGTACGCTATTTTGGTGTTATCAGACGAAAAACACAGCCTAACTATCCAGCTTTCTGACTTATCGCGTAGACATCTCTCGCTAGAGCCCGCAAGATTCCAAAGGGACAGTCTTCTTTGTCCGTTCGAGACAGTCGCGAGCCATTGACCATCATTCGAAAGGCAGACCTCATCTATACTGGACAATATGTTATTGCTTTGTTCTTCGTTCTCGAGCTTTGTTGGGCGATTGGAATCCAAGTCCCGAATAGTGATTATCCGATTATGATGCCAGACAGCCAGTTGCTTGCCATCAGGTGAGAATGATAACCACTTAGGGTTGTCAATGTATGCTGGAGATGTTGTTAAGACCCATTTGTATGACCCAGTGTCCAGTATCCGAATTTCGCCGAACTCGTTCGGCAAGGCAAGGTACCTGCTGTCGGGGGAAAACACGACGTGAGCGCTGAAATTCTTTCCGGAAAATTGGAAAATTTTATGATTTATCCCATCCCAAACTTGCAAGGAGTTTTCGGATACGGCAGCAACAATGTTTCGACAGCCAGATACGACAATGTTTGCACTGCTTCCCAAACCCTGAAAAATCTTTCGATTACCTGCTTCAAGATTAATTAGATGACCGTCTCCATTCTCTGTGAGAGAGAAAAAGCCTGAGGCCTCTGAAAGTGAGTACAGGCCGCGAACAGGCTCATTTTTTTGGATTTCGCGGCAAATCTCCCCCTCGGGTCCACTCATGTCCAGGATTTGTATATTTCCCGTTTCTGGAGCAAACGCAATCTTTGCGCTATCTTCGAGAAAATTGCTTATTGGACCTTTGCCAAGCTTTCTCTGAGATATCTTGTCACCTGTTTTGACGTTCCATATCTTTAATAAAGAATCACATTTTGTGATCAGTAGCTCGACGTTTCTGGAGAACATCACGGTTTCCACCTGATTGTGACACTCGGAGAGGTGTATCCAAGTTTCATTCATGGGATTGAAGATCTTTGGCAGATGTTTCCTTATGTACGGGCTCCAAGCGAGCTTTGTGCCGTCTTCAGAGAAAGTGCACTTGCAGCTGATAAATGAGAGGTTAGTATCTTGCTGAATTTGAAATTTCCTTTTTAGGAAGCCGCTGACGGCATCTCTGATATGCACGGTCTTGTTGTCTGCCAAGACCAGCTCATGCCCGTCTTGAGAATACGCAATCGCGTTGATCCGAAGATGTTCTTTCAATTGTACGAGAGTCCGTGGCCAGTCATAGATCGGTTGCGATGGGGCTTGCACGTCCACCCAGTGTGGATAGTCTTTTTCGAAGCGTTTCTTGATACAGCTATTGGTCGGGGTGAAGAGCTTCGCACACGCATAAACTTGCAATGGTGCCTCGGCGATGGCATCTCCAAAATGAGCAAAGAATCTGTAAGCATCCCAGAGAAAGTTCTCGAGCTCCATCATCTTATGCCTGACCTGAAACCTTTGTCATCAGAAACCACGACAGCTTCGAGAATGAGAATTTGTGTTACTTACTGCAAGGTCTCTGAGTTTTATCAGCGATCTGCCGCCTTCGGCTAGGTGATCTAGAAGAGCGAGAGCTTCGAACCAGCGCAATAAATAGATCCCGAGAAAGCCGAGTACCTTGTCCCCAGCTTCGGTCTGGACCTCCCCAGCCTGGGTCTCGTTGAGACTGGCATAGAGGTGATCCGTCCAGAAGATGCAAGCATAGCTTGCCGAAGATAGAGGGTCAGGGTTGGGTTGCCTTCCGTCTTTACTGGCGCCAGGGTGCCTCAGTTGCCACATGTCGCGTTTGAGAGACCGCTCCATAAAACCGATACTCCGCGTCAAGATCAGACTGTTAATTTCATGTTGGACAAACATATCGCTCTGGTGCTTCCGGAGATAGTCCACAGCAGACTTGTGAACAAAGGTGACTGTTGGCGACGCAGTAGAAATTTGCAAAAACTGACCGCATTTGTTCAATATAGACGTCAAATTGTCCAGTTGACTTTGTGTCGGCTCATACGCAGACTTGCCAACAAGCACATAAAGTTCGGCGACTGTCAATGAGCGTAGCGCAACCAAGCAGACGCTCAGAGCCTCCTTGTAATCCTTCCCCTCCTTCATCTGAGGGTCATTTATTTCGTCCATCATACGTCCGTAAAGTTGCTCGATGCCTTTCGGAAGGGACTCCACCATACCGAGATCAATTTGAGTGCGCCACATTCCAAGCTGTTTGCAAGCCAATGCAACCCACAGAAAGGTTCCATCTGCTCTGCTTTCAAGTTCCTTTTGCATTTTGTCCTGGTCTTCTTTGTTTGCAATTCGATCTTCGAGACCATCCAATTTCTTTCGGATGTAGGTAGCCACGGCGATGGAGATCACTTGTTGAGTATTCAGACTCAAATTGAAATAAATCGTTTCTTCGTTAGCCAGCTCCACTCGTTTTTCGAGTTTTCTATCGACAGCATCGGTTTGGCTGCGACTCGTCACAATCCATTTCACGTCGTGCTTTGTGTTTAAAACGACTTCAAGTACCGATTGAAGATCGTGGCGGCACTCGTCAAGAGCATCAACGCATATGATCGACCCTTTCATTTTGTCGTCTTTCAAAATGCCCAAAAGTGTGGCTTTTGCCTTTTGCAAAGCACTTTCACCCGTGAACGCCTTATCGCTGATTTCTAAAGCACGTTCGACATGGTGCAAAAGGTCTTTGCGACGTGAAACGATTGCTCTGATGATACTGCGTAAGGCAACCGAGCCGGACGATGTTTGGGGCGATCTTTGGAAGTCGAAGAAGTAATGAAATACTCCGGGTTTCTCGCGTTTCACATCCTCTTGTTCAGAGGACTTCTTGAGCGTCTGAGCGATTTGACAAAGAAGCATAGTCTTGCCCTTTCCCGCGTAGCCTGAGATCCAGAAGACTCCAGGTTTAGGACTTCCAGGGAACTGCTTGAAGTCGTTGTTTTCGAAAATCCAGGTACAGCAGTCGGCTAAGAGATCTTCTTTGGAGTGCAGAATCCTCTCAATCTCGTACTCGGGATCCTCAAGGTCATCGCCCAGCGCTGCGATGAGCTCTTTTATTTTCTTCGTGTTTTTCTCGTTTTTTTCCTCTTTCTTCATCTCCTGACTTCGAGCATATTCCAAGTCTTTGCGTCCTTGCTCGACCTTTCTTTCGGAATTTTTGAGTGATGATCGCTTGCCTTCCCAGTCATCTACTGCAAAGAGGTATCGGCAATATCGAATAAAGCGGCCCTTGTGGCTTATCAGCACGCTTATGATCAAGTACATCCACAGCTCCTGGAAAAGTTGAACTAAAGATTCCTCAAGAGTTTTTTCTAGGTCTTTCATGTCGTCGTCTTCACCTGTTTCTAGTAGATGGGGTGACAGATTCCAGCACCGATTGATCTGCCCGGTCACGTACTCGAGCCCTGTTCGGTGTTTCTTTTGCTCAGAGATGGGACTTGAAATGAGCTAATAATGTTAGGCTGTGATTTCAAGATCAATCCAATCAGGCTACTCACTACCGTGACCAATGAAATGGCCGCCAGGGCTGGACCAGCCTCAGGGCAAGATTTCAGCGGCTCCTCCATCAACTTCTTGATACCATGAAAGATTTCCGTCCCAATTCCAACTTTTTTCAAAATCTCGTCCTGCTTTTTCTTATCTGTTCTTGATAAGACATTTCTAGCGTAATCAAGCATGAGTGTATACGCCGCGGGCTCCCCGGCGTCTTGATGGGATTGATAACTAGATGCATAGCTTCGCAAAAGATCCTCAAACTCCTCCACTTTCTGTTTATTTTTCTTCTTCATCGCCTCATAGGCATTATGCCAGAACTCATTCTGGATCGAGATCTTGTCTTGATCGCCGCCTCGTGTGCTGTATGCTTGTCGTTGCGAAGCTTCCGGTCGCTCGTGATTGGGGGCACAAGAATCGGCAAGACCAGTCGCTTTGTCGTCTTTGGGGTTTGGGTCGTGCTTATGGCGGTGAAATGAGAGCCAAGACATCTTGGAAACGTTCATTTCTGGAGAATGTGCTTGGAGACCACAGCTTGAAGCGCGATTATGAGGAATTGGCGGGTTTGATGCAAGAAAGAGGCTGGCGCACATAGAGTCGAACAGGGACCAACCAAAATGCCGTAATTGTGGCACAGCCTTGCGTCCTCACAAAAAAAAGAGAGAGAGAAGGAAGAACGCACGCTCACTGAAAATGAGATTTTTTTTCTGGATTTTAACTACATTCGACTGATTGAGGCAGTGCCAGGACTTCAAGCCGGCATGAGCCACCAACTGATCACAACGAGCGGCCAAGAGCTTCGGAATCCGCATGATGCATGTACGCATGCTGTCAGCAAAAATTGTCACCAGTGATGTCCATTGGGATTGGTCCAACGATTACGCAAAAGATTGTAACCGCGCAGTCCTGGGCAGCAACACATGTATCGGAGACGCGGGTGGACGGAATCGGCCTCTGCCCCTCACAGCCTTTATAGTCCCAGGGTCATCCAACTGTTCATGACAGGAGTGTCATTGGCAGCCTCCACATTTTTGATGGAGGATGTTAGCTTCGAACGAGGTTTATCGAGTTTCACAACTAGAGCGCGCAGAGGGTCGTGCGGAAAGTCGGCCGGATTTTTGAGAGGACCTAGTTTGAAGGAGCTTCCATGTCATCAAATCTCTCGCTGCGGAGACAAATGAGAAATGAAGAATGCTTGGGTCTTAATGCAAGAGCTCCCAGCTCAGTGATACGAGACTTCGCCTCGTGCATGGCTCTCTGCATTCGACATGACCGCAAAACTGTCGGTGCGCTGCAAGAGCACCCTCAGCACGACCAATAAGCTGGCTCGAGCGAAACCGGTGAAGCATAGCCTGCCTTGACTTGTGGCTGCATGAACAAGTCTCAGCTGCGAAAATTCTTTCCGCACCAGGTGTGGACAATCTATGGCGTCGCGACATCTGTTACACGGACATGATGATGTGGTGCGTAGTACGGCCACTTTAATGGTCGGTCGTTATGATGATCAACCCACCAAGACGGAACGAATGCGTAGTCTGGTTGGTTTTCTCGTTGTTTTGCCACGCGGGCCAGCAATTTGTTCGGCCCAAGTGGCCTCATCAGGAGTCCTTCGGAAGATGATTCGGCTGCGGTCGTATAGTCGTATCAAGACCTGGCCCCTCCTTTACGATAGTAAATCAATCTCAGTTCGAAGCCTCCGAAATCGCGCGCTTGAGACTTCATACCGTGCCGCCGAATATTCGAACATCGGCAAGAAGGCGATGTTGACCGTGACAACTAGAACAGGAGTCGGTGCCGACGAGGGAAAATGGCCGTCTGGAGCCGGACGGACCTGCTCCCTCGCTTATCTTCAGTTATCGTCGCGGGGTTGAGGAGAGAACACGCTTGCATCATTGCGGAGAAGTTGAGGATCCTTTGGGGACTGGTGTGAATGGATAGCGACCCAGACTTGATCCCTCGATCTGTGCAAGTGATGCAGAAGGATTCCATGGAGCAATGCAATTGGACACATTGCGGGAACCCATCTTTGTTCTGCAGCCTGCCTCGGAATTCAGGCGTCTGTAGCGGCAATGCTTTTTGCTTGGACGCGAGCACACACTCACGCGCAATTTTCGTAGCCTAGATCCTAGCCCAATCATTGGCCCTTCAGCTCCCGCTCTGATGACAAAGAGATTTTCTTCAATACCGTTCGTCTTGTCCCTCTATGCGCACCATCCTGATCATGCATGGAAGGCCTTGACGAACCAATTGATGGCCAAGTCATCGCATCATCGCATCGTGCAGCGGCCTGCATGCACCTGTTGTCCTAAATCCGAGCAGGCACTTCTTCACAAATAGCGTGATTGACTGCCACAGCTGCGCTTGATTCAGGACGACAATGAAGCGCCGATTTGCGCATGCTAGGCGGCCCGTCAAGGTGGCAGCAATGATGGCATCAGTGCCATTTGAAACGCATTTTTGAAGACTGCAGAAAAAGAGGACGCGATGCTACATTTGGCCAGAGCTGATTGTCATCACATCCGCTTGCAGCCGGTGCGGACTTCCCTCGCTTCGCCGCCGAAGTGGCTGTCAAGGAGGGGACGATCCGCCAGCGAGCGTCAATACTGCCAGCGAAATTCA
Organism: Hypocrella siamensis; assembly: GCA_000731825.1. NCBI lineage: Eukaryota > Fungi > Ascomycota > Sordariomycetes > Hypocreales > Clavicipitaceae > Hypocrella > Hypocrella siamensis. The sequence continues at coordinate 18,325 of JMQE01001512.1, read as the reverse complement.
TGCCACAGCGCCTCGGGGAATGAAGTGGGAAGCCACGAGGTCACTTTCAGCGGCGTGCCGAAGGAGCTGGAAATGGACCCATTCGGACATTTCGACTGCTATAGTGGGTCCCAGGTAATTCCGAGCTTCTTGACGTGGTGAGCCCATACAAAAAAACTCGGAATTACCTGGAGGCACTCTATCTTCTTCCGTCCCCTGGTTTGAGGCGACATATTGCAGCGGTCTTGCAGATCTGCTGATTGCCAGCACATCTGCCAGATGTGGCCCCAAACCGAAGCATGCACGGCAGTGAAGTCGTATGAACGGCGGGTAGCCATGTGGTCCAGGCCACACAGGGAATTTTGATGTTGGAGCGCAGATCATCCATCTTGGACTTTACCATGGATCATGGAGATGCGCAAAATGAGAGACGCTTTCATTGACCATGGCAAACAATGCATCTGAGCTCCTTGACCGCCATATGCTCAGGCCGAATGCCATTCATGATCGCGAAAAGTCTCAAGTTACCAAGGCAACATGAAGATTGCCCATCCGCACCACGGATTCCGCCTTTTGAGTGGCGTTGCAAAAGATTGGATGTACGATGTAACGTGTATTTCAGACGACGGAAGCCCAGCCAAGCAAGCCGAGTTTCGCGATAAAATTCGGTGACATCCAGCCCCAGTTGTCCCGTCTCCCATCATCATCGTCTATTCTCCACGATTGTCATCATCCAACCCATTTTGGACATGCCTTCTCTCGTGGCGTTGGCAGAGCAGCTCTTGGCACAAGCTCGCCAGCTCGAACAGACTCTCGAGCAGAATGATATTCCACACACATCCTTTGACAGGGACACACTTGATCTGTTGCCGTCCGAATTCCAGAAACTACGCTGGGACGTGCTCGACACCAGTCACACTATAAGACAACTCGCGCATGGATCCCGTCGCTGTGGACTCAACATAGCATTCAATGTTCGTGCATCTCATACTTTTCCCCTCCCACTTCCCTCGTCTCTCGTTGTGCTGCGAGACTGACAAGATCGCGACTGCACAGTGGCTCGACCAGCTTGTGCTACGCATCATCTTGCATTACAAACTAGCCTCGGCTGTACCCGTCGACGGCAGCGCCACGTACGATGAGATTTCGGCGGCTAGTGGGCTTGCTCGCCCGCTTGTCTCCCGCGTGATTCGAGCCGCCATTTTGCTCAACATATTTGACCGGCAGGGGCCGGATCGAATCCGTCACACTGCCCTGTCCAGGCTCTTGGCCGAGAACGTGGAATTCGAGGCGTTGGCCTGCCTCCAAATCTTTGATCTCGGACCCGCGAGCTTGCACCTGATCGAAGCCTGGGACAAGTTTGGCCATGACGCTGGAGAGCCTGAAAAGAGCGCGTTCGGCTTGGCCAACGGCGGGCGGTCTCTGTTTGACGTCCTCGCCCAGGAACCGGAGCGCGCTGAACGCTTCCATCTGGCCATGAAGCACAGCGTCCAGACCAAAGACTTCAACTTTGACGAAATCGTGAACGCGTATGACTGGTCACAGCTGGACCAACCTGGCTCGCGACTCGTTGACCTCGGCGGTGGATTCGGCCAAATTTGCCAAATCTTGGCCAAGCACACGAAAAACCTGGTTTTTACCATCCAAGACCTTCCAAATGTTGCCGAGAGTGGCCGGGAGAGGCTTCCGCAAGAATTCCGAGGCCGAATTTCTTTCGAGGCGCATGATTTCTTGGAGCCCCAGCAGACGGAGAAACCACCCGAGGCCTACATCATTAGCCGATGTCTTCATAACTGGAGCGATCAACGCTCCGCGCAAATTCTCCGCTGTCTCATCCCGGGTCTCGGAAAAGATTCAAAAGTCTTCATTTGGGATTCTGTCATAGAAGACGAACCCTCCAAAAAGTGGTCAGAAAGATGGAACCTGCAACAAGACCTGCTTATGGCCACCATTTCCAATGGCACGGATCGGACGGCAGGAGAGTTCAATCGAGTCTTGGAAATGAGCGACGAGCGATTCGTCGTGGACAGCATTCGAAAGCCGCGTGGAAGTAAGCTATCGCTGATTGAAATCTCATGGAAGGGCTGAAGATCATTCTACGTCTGGGATTGTGCGATGGTGTCACGAAAATAAATTTCATTCCTATTTTTCCACGTTCTGACTTCGCCCTGACTTTGGTCGGCGTCAAGGATCTCTAATTCACTCATCAAGTGAAGAGAATAAGCCGAAGAAATCGTACTCGATCCAGTCCAACTGTGGATTCACCCCTTCCAACTTCCAGTCGCCGTCGACACGTCGGAACCAGAGCTTAATTGACGCGTGGCCGTGCCCTTTCCTCGGCTCTGTCGTGCCGTCAGGACTGATGTGAAGCTCAGCGCTGGTGTAGAGCTGGTGGGCCGCTCGAATCTGATACTCGACGCTGACAGCACCATCATCCAGGCGCTGCCACTTTGACGCTCCCAAGAGATGCTGGGACTTTAGTAGCTTGCTTCCCAGCTTCTTCGGGTGAGAGATGATTGCCACGTATTCATCTGGAGTCAGGTTCTCTAGTATGTCACCCCGAAGATTGCGGTAATCCATTCGTACCGAAGGAGCTAGACAACGTCGCAGTCGATCCCAGTCCTTGGTGTCATAGCTCTCTGCCCAATCGAATGCGACATTGCCGATGGCGAGATAGTCTGCCACCACGTCAGTCAGCCACGTTCGCCGTGGTTCGGGCGTTGATTTCGCACACCTTGAAATGCGATATCTGTAGTCATTTTCGGAGAGCCAATGAGACGGCAAGATGCTTCGAAATCAGCATCGGAATGTCTCGTGCGACACCTCTTTTTTCTGGTTTTGCGATAGACGTTTAGCCGGCTCAGCTGAGACCCCGGCCACGATATACCTCGCAAGTGTCATGGCGGAGCTTCCTCATTGGCCTTGATACTCTATCGAGCGGCAGGAGGGTCCCCTCCACTTCCAGACGCAACTCCTAGGATGTCACGGGATGATTGCCTTCTGCGTCATGATCTTGTGTGACATTGCAGCATGTCTACAATACCAAGTCATGCAGGTTTACGTCTTTGATTGAGCATCCCGCTTTGCTCTCGCAGTCCAATTCTTCCGGCAACTAACGCCACATCCTGGAACCAGGACTGGACTGGGCACTTGATTCGTGCATGACAGCAAAGGCTCAAACAATGAAAGGTGTGGTCGGCAGACGGAGATTATGCTCGGCAGGTCTTAGATCAGCCGTTGCAAACCTCAGCCCCAGGTCTATATTATCCAGCATAGTACCTGTTTCGGTAGGTTGTGCAACAATGGCGCGCAGTCTGCTCGGCATTTGAGGACTCTATCACATGAGCATGCCAGCCGCTCTGCTGATACCCAGGAAGGCTCCTTTCCATCATGACCACATCATGACCACATCCATACATCGTCACCCACAGGTTCAATGATGTACACTACAGTTTTGCTTGATGAACCGAAGTACTGACGATGTTTGGTACCGAGTCGTCAGCTCCACCATGTGTGATCGCCTATCTCGTGAAAACTCGCCAAAGTTGATCTGTGTGTGTATCGGGGGAACAGCTTTGCAGTGCTCTTCCCCTCGACGAGAAATGCTCTCAACACGTAGCCAAACACCAGAAATGACTAGGTCGAACGAGGGGTAATCGAACATGGAATGTTTTCTCGTCGTCCACTCTCCCCTTCATTTCTCTTCCTCTTCCTTCCTCTGCTGTTTTCAGATTATCCTGCCGAAATGACGTGGTGGATCTTTTGCACGCCGAATGCAATGTTCTGCCGCGGAACCATCCACATTCGACATCGTGGACTCTGTACCGAAGTGATGAGTGGACCTGGATCACACTCTGATCTGACTGGGATAATTTGATCCAGTGACATGAACCGCCATTCTCCGATTCCATGCATAAACGCTGGTCATATACATAGATATCCCTGATATTCTCAGGGCAAGGGAAACAAACTTCTGAATTTTGTTCATCCCTGCAACTCTTTGCACGATTCTTGGCATTGTAGTCCTGACTCGACAGCATCGGCTCCAAGGTCCTCTCGGTACTACTGTCAAGTACCATTGTCAAGTACCACTGTCAAAGATCACCCCCAAATACCACTCTCAAATACCACTGTCGATTCCCATTGTTCTTGCCTTGCCGTTGTCACACTTGAGCACAATCACCAACTTCTGTGCGCCAGTCTCTCTGCAGCCAGACAAGAGACAGGCTGTGGAACCAAGAACAGACAAATACAACTCTGCACACATCCGCCCCCCTCATCATCCTCCATGCCAAGCCCTTTCCCAGACTCGGCCGTTGCCGTTATAGGCATGGCCTGCAACTTCCCCGGAGGATCCTCCCCAGAGCAGCTCTGGGAAACGCTCGAGACAGGGGCGTCGACATGTCGTGACCTTCCGGAGACGCGCATCCCGGCCTTTCGCTTTGACCAGAGATCGTACTCGAGGAAGTTCAGGGCTCATCTGATTGACGACGTTGATGCGTTTGACCACGCCTTTTTCAACATTGCAAGCCGCGAGGCCAAGTTTATGGACCCGCAGCAGAGGTTGGCCCTCCAAGTGACGTACCAGGCTCTCGAATCGAGCGGTTACTTTGCAGGGGACGAAAAGGGAACAGAACGAGACATTGGATCCTACTGGGCGACGACCCTGGTTGACTATGCTGATCAAGTGGCGTCTCATCCTCCGTCTGCGTTCTCCTTGACGGGGACGGTTCGGGCATTCATCGCCGGCAAAGTCAGCCACTTCTTTGGCTTTACCGGTCCCGCCTTGGTGTTTGACGCAGCATGCGCGGCATCAGGCACTGCGATTCACCATGCTTGCCGGGCCGTGGCTGCGGGCGATTGTCAAGGTGCCGTGGTTGGGGCCACGACAATCTTTGCCAGTCCTCATGCCTTCCAGGACCTCGCGTCTGGCCAGTTCACAAGTCCCTCGGGAGAGTCGAGGTCTTTTGACGCCGCCGCCGATGGGTACGGGAGGGGAGAAGGCGTGGCTGTCGTCGTGCTCAAGAAGCTCTCCGCCGCACTGGCAGACGGTGACTCAGTTATGGGCGTAATTGCGTCCAGCGCAGTCAACCAGTGTTTGAATGAGAGCTCCATTGTTGTTCCGCACGGGCCGTCACAGGCAACGCTTTACACGAAGGCTCTGCGGCTCGCCGGTCTAGTCCCCGAGGATGTCTCCTACGTTGAGGCTCACGGGACCGGCACCCCCTTGGGGGACCCCATCGAGACGACAAGCATTCGAGATGTGTTTGGTGATGCTTCGGGTAAGCGCCGCAGTATCACGCATCTTGGGTCAGTCAAGAGCAGTATTGGGCACACGGAGAGTGCTTCGGGAATGGCGAGCCTGGTCAAGGTTCTTCTCATGCTGCAAAAGGGAATCATTCCGCCGCAAGCTCTCCTTCGCAACGTCAACCCTGCCATTCCACCCTTGGAGCCGGTCGGGATCCAGATACCAAGGGCCAAGACTCCATGGACGGCAGATTTCAAGATTGCGTGCGTCAACAATTACGGCGCATCGGGAACCAACGTAGTCATGGTTGTCACCGAGCCGCCACCGCCACGTACTGATGCGTCACCCACAGGGGGCAGGTCTCTGGCATCTTCTGCACCAGTTGACACCTATCCCATCTCCATCACAGCCTTTAGTCCTTCCAGTCTGAAGGCGTATTGCTCCAGCCTTCTGGACTTTGTCGACCGCTCCAAGGAGCCCAGTGAGCAACTGTCCAGAGACATTGCGTATCATCTTAGTCGCCGAAGAAATTCCAGCTTGCCCTTCTCAGTGTGCTCAGTCGTTTCGTCACTGCAAGATCTGCGAAGCGCACTCAGGTCTGCCATCTCCAGCAGTCCGTCGAAGCAGCGAGACAAGCAACTACCCGTGGTTCTCTTCTTCGGCGGCCAGACTGGGCAGGCGACCCCGATCTCCCCATCTCTCTACGACTCTGCTGCAATATTTCGCAAGCACCTGCTCGACTGCGACACGACCCTGCAGACACTTGGCGCCCGAAGCATTTTCCCGGCCGTCTTTGAGTCCGAGCCTCAGAATGATGCGGTGCTCGACCAAGCCATCTTGTTCAGTGCGCAGTACGCAAGCGCCATGGCTTGGCTGGACTGCGGACTGCAGCCTGCCCGGCTCATTGGACACAGCTTCGGACAACTGACGGCTCTCTGCGTGTCTGGCGTCTTATCTCTCCATGATGGCCTTCGTCTAATCATCGAGCGCGCCACGCTGATCGAGAGGAACTGGGGATCGGATGCCGGAGCCATGATTGCCGTTGAGGCAGAGCTTGACCATGTGAATGACCTTTTGAATCAGCACGCTGATTTGCGTCTCGAAATTGCGTGCTACAACGGGCCTCGGAGCTTTGTTTTGGCAGGCGCAACCAAGTCCGTCGATGCCATGGAAGAAGTACTCCAGTCGTCGCTTGTGTCGATGCGATGGAAGAGATTACAGGTCCCCAACGCCTTCCACACTGGCTTGACGGAGCCGCTGCTTCAGCTTCTTCGAGAGGTAGCGGGTGAATTGACATACAACGACCCCAATATTCCAGTAGAAACCTGCTCCAAGGATGCCAGTTGGTCGTCAACGACTCCTGCACTCGTTGCGTCACACATCAAGGAGCCGGTGTACTTCCATGAGGCGGTTGAGAGACTGTCAGGCCAGCTTGGTCCTTGTACCTGGCTCGAAGTAGGTCTGGGCACAGGCACAGGAGCCGGCATGATCAAGCGAGCCCTGGGAACGCAGGCGTCTTCCCATCACGTAAGGTCCCTGAGCCTGCAGTCAACATCTTCGATGGCATCACTGGCAGAAATCACAGAGGACCTCTGGAGGTCTGGTCTGAAAGTGCAGTTCTGGCCCTTTCACCGCAGCCAGCAGCACATGTTTGGACGCTTGAATCTGCCCGGCTATCAATTCGACAAGTCACGTCACTGGCTGGACTGGAAGGAACCAGACGCCCCGGCGGCAGAGACTCCGGACTCGTCGAACCTGGGACAGACGCATCTGCTGCAATTGATACGAAAGAGCAAAGACCAGTCAGAGTTTCGCATCAACACGCAGTGTTTGGCCTGGCAGCAGGTGTGCCAAAAGTCCTGCCTTGTAGGAGTTTCCATCTGCTCAACATCTGGAGCGCTGGATCTTGTCTCGCAAGCAATCGACTTGATTGAGAATGTCGCCAAACAGAACCCGGTGCTGTATGAATTGGAAGATTTGATGATGCCAAGCCCGATACCGACAAATCCGGAAAACGGTCTCACGCTGACCGTCATCGGTGCCCACCAGCCGCGGTCTTGGAGATTTGCCATTGCGAATTCTCCGATCTCGACTCCTGCATATGTTTCCGGAGTCATCTCAGCTGCTGCAGTGGAAAACTCCGCCTCCAACTTAGACTTTGCCCGCTTCGAGAGGCTTGTCGACACTACAAAGATGAGAAAACTCTCCAACGATGCCGAAGCTGACTCTGTGGGGGGCAAAGCCGTCTATAAGAGCATTGCCAGCCTGCTTCAGATGCCCATATCAGAGCAGGTCATTAGCAAAGTGTCTTTCAAGATGAATGAGGCAGCTGGATATCTGTACTCGGAGTTCAACAATTCCTTTGCGGCCGTGGAAAGCTTCATCCAAGTCCCTTTCGTCTGCTTGAATGGCTTGCAAGATGGCCGTGATGACGAAGTCTTCGTCAACACTGGCATGTGTCGCGTGCAGTTCAGGCATTCGCTCGACTTGGAGCCAGGAAGACACGTCCAATGGGCTCTGTATGTAAAGTTCTTTGAGCTGCAAGGTGCAGAAAGGACATGTGATGTTTTTGCATTCGACGCGCAAAACGATGAGCTTTGCGCCGTCATCCTGGATGTCAAGTTTCGAAAGACGCGAATGGAATCACTGCAGCAGCAAATCCTGGGCTCTCCTCTTCCCCGGCCAGCAGTCGCCAACACCGGGCCCTGTCCTTTGGAAGCTATTTCGAATGCTGAGCGCGTGTTACCAGCGCAAAATGCGGAACCATCCCAGGCCAGTGATGATTCCACAGCGGCAGTCAACGTGACGGAAGTCACCAAATCTCTCTTCGAACTGCTGGCTCGCGTCGCGGACGTGGATCCTGACAGACTCGACAGCGACGCACTGATTGTCGATCTCGGCATCGACTCTCTGATGGGCATGGAAGTCGCCGAGGAGATCAACAGGACCTTTTCCATCGACCTGGGCGTGCGAGATGTCGAGGCTCTCGCTGACGTCGGAGCGCTGTGCGCACTGATCGCCGCCATGGTGAGCGGCTCGAATATCACAGCCTCGAGTGGCCAGCTGCACGCCACTAGGACCCCTGAGTCGACCGATGCTTCTTCAACGCCGCCTGCATCTGACGAGACACGACCATCAAGCCCAGGAGGAGACTTGAGGTCGAGAAGCGATGAGTTTTCAACCGCGATCCGCGAAGCCTTTGATGCGATTCGCGGGGATTTTGACGTCTTTTCCAGAGAAGCCGGATTTGAAGGCTTCTTTCTCAACGTCCACCCATCTCAACAGAGCCTGGTCGTTGCGTACATTTCGGAGGCTTTCGCCAAGCTCGGATGTGATATTTCCTCACTACCAGCCGGCGAGACGATCCCTCGCGTTGATCACAATCCCAATCACGAGAAGCTGGTCGCGCGGTTGACGAGCGTCCTCGACGATGCTGGCCTCATCACTCGAGCAGACGGCGCCACCTGGGTTCGCACGGCCAAGCCCGTATCTCCTGTGCCAGCCAGTCAGATGTTCGACCGGATACAAGCAGACTTTCCTCACTTTGTGACCGACCACAAACTTTTACAAATCGTCGGCTCGAGGCTTCATGATCTCCTGCCTGGGAAATTGGATCCTTTGGTGCTTCTTTTCGGCAATCCCAAGATGCGCGGCCTCGTGGCCGATTTGTACGGCATCTCACCCTCACAGTCCCCCGCCATCAAGCAGCTCGTCAGTGTCCTCAAAAGGGCTCTCAGCTCGCGCCGGATGCATCACACCCTCCAGATCCTCGAAGTCGGAGGCGGCACCTGCGGTACCTCGCTGCCCGTGGTGGCGGCGCTGGCCGAGCTCGGCATCCCCGTCGAGTACACCTTTACCGACATTTCCTCGTCGTTTGTATCGGCAGCCAAGTCGAAGCTGGTCGAGCACAAGTTTGTCCGGTTCCGGACGCTCGACATTTCGCAGCACCCCGCGACCGAGCTACTCGGCCACTTCGACATGGTCATTGCCAACAACGTCATTCACGCGACTCGCGACGCGTGCAAGAGCGTGTCCAACGTGCGCCAAATGCTGCGTCCGGGAGGTTTCCTAGCACTCGCGGAATGCACATCTGACAAGTTCTACCTTTTGGATGTCATTTTTGGTCCGCTGGAAGGATGGTGGCTGTTTGATGACGGCCGGAGCCACGCGCTCATGGACGAGCGGGGTTGGGAAACGACGCTGAGACGGGCAGGTTTTGGGCAGGTCGATTGGAGTTTTGGTCAGAACGACGATTGCAAGTTTGCAAGGATCATTTTGGCGTGGTAGCTGGTACATGCGTGTAGGCCATTATGGAATGGAACGTCTGCAGTGCTGCAGTGGGACATGGCAACAAAATAAAGTGTGTCGTCAATAACCGAGAGAATACACGAGAATATGACCAAATCTCACCTTGATAAAGGAGGGCCCCGTCAGCCGCCACCGAGAATCCCCAGCTTAGCAGGTCCTCCTCACTCGGGCATGGGCCGGAGACTTTACTTGTTCATCACGGAGACTTTACTTGTTCATCACGGAGACATTCGGCGGTCCACAAATCCGCTCCGGTCACCTTGGCCGCGTAACCATACCAAGATGAAGAATATAAAATGAGCAGAAAATGCTCTCACACATGTTTCCAATCTCTGTCTCGCTCCAAAGGAAAGCTTGTAATTTAAAAAAAACAAAAACAAAAACAAAAACGAGCAAGAGAAATGACGCCAAAAATGTACGATGCCCTCGTCATCGGAGGCGGCCCTGCAGGCCTCAGCATGGCCATGGCGCTCTCACGCCAAGTATATACCGTCCTGGTGCTCGACTCGCACGAGTACCGCAACGCGAGAGCATCGCACATGCACACTGTTCCTGGCTTCGACCACGCCGACCCAGCCTCGTTCCGTGCCAAGGTGCGCGAGGACCTGGCCCGGCGGTATTCACACGTCGAGTTCCGCAGCGCACGAATCACGGCGGTGCGGAAGCTAGACGGCGGCACGTTTGAAGCCGACGACGACGAGGGCAATACGTATTCTGGGAAGAAGCTCGGTCTGGGGACGGGCGTTGAGGACGTTCCGCCTAGTAACATTGAGGGATACGACGAGTGCTGGGCACGCGGGGTGTAAGTTTCCCCCTTTAATACCACATGTATCTTTTTTTTTCCTGTGCTCAAAGAGAACATCTAGCTTCCACTGCCTATTCTGTCACGGCTTCGAGGAGCGCGGCGCCCCCTCCGTCGGCGTCTTAGCCGGCGGCCTCACAACCAAGCCCAGCATGCTAGCCCACGTCACTCTCATGGCGAAGCGTCTCGCCGACTCAACAACCGTATACACAAACGGCGACACGGCCCTGCTCGACCAAGTCCGCCCTTTACTTCACAGCACCAAGATCCATTTCGACAACAGACGAATCGCAAAACTGCAGCTCGAGAACGGCACCGGCCCAGCCGTCATGGTGCATTTTACCAACGGCGCCTCCAAGACCGAGGGCTTCGTAGCCAATCATCCGGATGTGAGGCCGCGCTCGGGCTCGCTGGCCGAACAGCTGGGTTTGGAGCGCTCGCCGGCCGGAGACCTGCTTGTTTCTCAGCCGTTTAATGAGACGAGTGTCGCTGGGTGCTTTGCGGCCGGGGACAATGCGACGGCTATGAAGAGTGCTGTGCAGGCGATTCAGATGGGATGTTTTGCGGGAGGGGGCATGTGTGCTTCTTTGCAGGGCGATTTGGATAGGAGTGATGAGATTTAGGGGGTTGCTGGGGTGTAAATGGATTTGGAGGGTGTTGTGGGATCTATGTTGTGAAAAAAGGCCGTTGTGTCGGAAGGGCAGAGATCATCTCCTTGGCTGTGAGATTGATGCGAATTTCGGTGCGTGGCAGCACTCTTGTTACCGAATCTGACGAGATTGCAATGGCAGATGGAAGCGGGAGATGGATTTAGTTTGTGTTGGATAAGAAGAGGTGAGATTACTATTAGTTATTTATTGCAAGTTTCATTTTATTTCATTTCTTATAAGCATGACGTGAAAACCTTGACGTACTATAAACAGCAATATACAAGGTGTTGTACTCATGGATTTTTAATGCTCCATTTGCCACACCAATCAGATACAGACTAATGTCACATAATGCGTCACTATGCGATTGTTATTATCGTCACTGTGCGATTGTTATTATTTATGCATTTATTCAAGGTTTTGTGACCTCGACGCGAAAAGCATCACGTGAGGGATAATGTCAGTGGATTTCGATGCTTCATTCGCCATGCCCTGCGCGTCACACCATGAGTCACGTGGAGATTGTTATTGTAGATTGGAGTGGAATCGATTGGCTTCAAAAATGTATACGTTCTTGTCTAGTAAAATGGCGCTCAAGAAAGAAACCCCGAAAATGGGGAAAGCAAAAGTCTTCCTGCAAAGACCCATGCGAAAACGACCGAAGCTGAAAGGGGGATCAGATGCTCAGCGGCGCTCTTCTCATATACCAAGGCTCCATCGTGGCAAGCGTGTCCAGGGCGCAGTCCTCGTCCCACGGCCCGCATTCAACCGGACAAGCCGTCTCCTCGGGGCGAGGCACCTCCCCCTTGTCAAAGTAGTTGGCCACAATGTCCTGCACACACTTGCTATACGCGGCAACCCACGTGCAATGGCCCATGGCTTCCTGAACAACGACCCTCGAGCCGGGATGGTTCTTGGACATGGCCTTGGCGGCTCGCAGCGGCGTGACGGGATCCAGTCTGTTGCTTAAAAAGAGCAGCGGTGCTGCGGGCGCTCCCTCGTCCGCTTCCACTCCGCCGCCGGCCTGGCTCGGCTCCGGCGTCGTGAATGGTCCTCGAAAGACCCAATTGGCCTTGAACCGCCATCGCGAGCACGGCAGGCGGATGCTGCCCCAGAGAAATCCAAACACGGACGACTGGGAAAGCTGCTGTTTCTGGTACGTCTGCCACCAGCTTGCGTCCTTGTCGGTGACGTCGCCGCCGTCGCCGCAGACGACGCCAAAGCGCCCGTCGGGGCCGGGCTGAGGAGCGTCGTCCGTCTGGTTGGGCAGCGGACAGGCATTCTGGAGCGGCCCGCCGTATTGTCCCATCTCAATGGCGAAGAAGAGGTCCTCGAGGTTCTCGCCCCGCATGGCCGAGTCGAGGAGCTGGGCGAGCATCGGGAACGACGCCAGAGGCTTGTAGTACGACATGCTGATGATGAGGAGGATGTCACCGTCGCTGATGATGATGGAGTTGCCGGACCTGGAAACACCCGACAGCGGAGTTTCCTTGAGCTGCCCGATCCATTTCCAGAAGCGCCGGCGTATGTCGGCCTCTGATGCGTCGCCGGAACGGGCGAGGGCACACTTGGCCGGCCCGGCGGTGAAGCAGCCTTCGAAAAAGGCGTCGGTGATCTTGTCAGCATCCACCGTGTTGGTGAGCCAGCCCTGCCCGTTCACCGGTGAGCAACAAAGTCGACTCGTGTTCTCATGTTTCGAGAGGAGGAAAAAGGAGCACTCACGGGCCCGTTGCTGAAATCATCAGCGTTGCACACGCCATCCAACACGATGCGTCCGATTCGTTCGGGGAACAACGAGGCAAAGTAGTTTCCGAGAATCGTGCCGTACGAAAACCCCATGTACTGCAGCCTCGGCACTGGACCTGCCTCCCTCTTTCTCAGTTCTAGTCCCTCTCTCTCCTCCTCCTCCTCCTCCTCTTCTTCTTCTTCGTCAGCGCCACTCTTTTCGCCGGCCTCTCTTCTCCTCAACTCATCAATCTTGTCCACCATCTCAACCATGTCCCTGGCCACACTCGCAGTGCCCATGTACTCGAATATCGCGCCTCCATTCAGCCCACTCTCATCTGCCGAGCTGCACTTGTTCCCGTATCCATCTTGCAGAGCGAGCACGTAGCCCATGGCTGCCTTGTCCCGAAAGGCCCCGCCAAGTCCACGCGTCTCCAAAGCCAGCGCATCACGGCCAAGTACGTTGCCTGGGTAACAATTGGCCAAGGGGCGGCTGCTCCCGATGCCACGAGGATCAAAAGACACAATCTCGTAATGCTTCTTTCCTGGTATGTCGACGTAGTCCTGTAGGAGACGGCCCGAGCTGGCGACAAAGCCCACTCCCGTTCCGCCAGGGCCTCCGGGGTTCGTGAAGATGGACCCGCCAAAGCTGGCATCGTCATCGGGCACTTTGGCCGGGAGTTTGATCATGGCAATGGACACGACGCGGGTGTCGTTTGAGTTTTGCCAGTCGAGCGGAAGACTGAGGCGAGCGCACTTGAAGACATCGTAGCAGTCGTGGTATTGAAGCTGGGACGCTGGAACAATGGAGTTCCAGTCAAACGTTGTTGGCGTCGGTGGCCCGTAGTCAGAGTCGTCGGCGGCAGGCCCGGCGGCGTCGCCCAGGGCAGACAATCCGAGGAGAAGCGGTTGGTGATGCAGCCTCATGTCCGCAGACTGCGTTTGCACACCTATCAACTAATGGTCGGTATTGGCGATATGGGCGATAACCCGTGGCCAAGGCTGACGGATGATGACCTTCCCTAAGAATGTCGGAGGGGGAATGGACGGGAAGGATTACAGCGACAGTCTCAGGCTCGATCTCGAGGCGCAGCCCGACATGTGTACAGCAGCCGGCCAGGACAGAGGAAGGAGTCAAGAATTGACCCTGTGCTCAAGAGTTACAATGCGTAACATGGCAAGGTCATGGCAAGGTCATGGCAAGGTAGGCAAAAGCGTCATCTTCACACGTCAGCTCAACAGCCCTTGCACGGGCTGCCACTCGCTACAACAGCTCCGTGGCCCCGCTTCCCACCCTACGCCTGTTTGTATAATGGACGATCAACAATGTCAGACAAGAGTTTCCACATGATTGGGTGTAGATTTTCCCGAGACATCTACAGTGGGATGACAGATGTTTTTGGCCACCTCGAAGTAGCGGCCGGGGAGAGGGCACGTGATAGGGGCCTAGGAATTCCGTCCCCCCCCCCCTTGCGCTACTTCGAGGTGGCCAAAAACATCTGTCATGACACTGTACATACATGTATCTACCTACAGCAGGTAGGTCTGCCTGCAGTAGGTATCTAGTATGTAGTGTCGGAAGTATACGACAAGGTAGGCCTCGATAAGCACACAGTACAGACTACGAGAGTGCGATGCATGAATTACCGGGATAGAAACATGTCCCTATATGTATTCCTAACAATGTCAGTCAAGTTGGAGCCGAAATCACCTTGCTGCAACGCCCTTGAAAAAATCACGCATCCATGTCCGTCATCAATTTGACGTCTCCTTTCGAGCGCTGTCGGCCTTGTCCAATGCTTGTGCCGGCGCCTGCGGCTGCGTCGACGATCTGCGTATCATGCTGCCAGAGCCGCCCTCGTCCTCGTCAATCTGGACAACTGTCCATTTCTTGGCCGAGCTTTGCATGCCTGCCCACAGGTCGGTCGGCAGATATTCGCCAACGTCCTGCCGGAATGCCTCTCGAGAAGCCCGGTCACTGTCCAGGATCATATCCACTGACTCTTGGGCCTTACGCCAAATGCCCTGTACTCGCTCATCGACAGACCGCCGTCTCTCGACCTCGAGAACGAGGCTGCTGTACGCACTTGCGTAGCGTTCGTAAAAGTCTTGTATCACTCTGATCTCTTTCAGCTTTTCCAAGACACCCTCCTTCTCTAAGCCCCATCGCTGCCTAAAGTCTTCTTCGGCAGCCATGTAGTCAGGCAGACGATCGCCGACTTCTGCCAGTAATGCGAATGACTGCATCACGCCGGCATAAGCCTCTTTGGTCGATTGTGTCAAGTCTTGCAGAGCACTGTGCTCTTGTTCAATGGCCGCCAAGCGCTCCTGTATCTCTTGAACCACATCATCAACCTCTTCCGCATCCTGTATGACAACCTTGAGCATTTCGGTTCGGTCCTCGGATGTTTTTGGCTCGAGGTCCGACATGTGAGATTCCTGCTGGGCGATGACGCCGGATATCGAGACGGCGTCGCTGTCTTGCGATTGCGGAAACTCGGCTTCTTTCCTACGCGCGAGTGCTGCGGCCCCTTCGGTGGTCCGGACGGCCGTGACGCACATGTCGAAATGGTTGGATAGAGACGCCAACAGCGATGCCATTGCCGTGGAATGATCATCCATCGTGTGGAGTGAAGAAACGGCATTGGGCCAGGCATCGTCGTGCATGCTGGATAGGCTCGATGCCTTGATCGTCTTTCTGAGGCTCCGAATGTCCGTCTGCAACCGCAGCAAATCGCCGTCGAACGACTGTTGTGTGCCCTGCATACGGTCAGTCAGCCTTGCAGCGGAAATGCGACGTTGATAACCAGGGTTGAGAGGCGGACTTGTAAGTCTTGGATGCTTTGCTTCATAGCTTCCCTGAACTCATGAACGTTGGTTTCATCCACAAAGTCTAACAAGTTCTTGGATTCGTTGTCGATTGACTGCACGGCGTTTTGCACTTGCGTTCCCCGCAGCATGTCCATGGTGCTGCTCAAGTCAGCGTCTACGTCGTCCATGGCCTTGACGAGCTTCTTGAAATCCCTTTTTCCTCCATCGTAAGTGTTCTGCAGGCTTTTCCAGATGCGCCCAAGGATGTCTACTTCGTCGAGGATAGAGTTGCGCACAAATCCGGTCTGGGCTGCCAAAAGCAGCGTCTCTTCGTGGGACTGGCGGGCCGAGGTAGCAAGCTCGTTGGCACGGAGGACAACGTTCATGGACGAAAGAGAGCGTTTTGCCACCAAGAGATGGTTCACCAGCGTGTCGACGGAGACGACGGCGGGGTCGATTTGATGGTGGTCATCGACACGCTTAAGTGAGGCGGGAGACGAGGCCGCCGGTGAGGCGGCCATGGTGGAGTTTGAAACGTTGTCGTTTGTATCTAGTTTGGAGCGCTGTTTTGGATGCGAGGATGCAAGTCGAGCAAAATGATGGAGCTACATGATGATGGAATGTCTATGATGGCTCTGAGCGCCATTCAAAGATGATGCCAAGGCTGGCTGAGCCTGCTGGCTTTGGAGCGGCTTTTTTTAAGCTTTACGATAAGTTGCGCGATAAGCTGTGCTGTGCAGGCTGCGGAGCACAGAGCAAGAGTTGCGCCACTGCTTCACTAGGTACCTAGTCGGGAACCTACGTAGTCGGAACCTACGCAGTAGGCACCTGCTAGGGTACAACTAGTGTCCTCCGGCACCTCCATTAGCAGCAGGCATCTTGCAAGTCCTCTGTGCCAGGTCTGACCCGGGCCTCCCTCCTTTGTTCACCTAATTCTTGGCTTTCGTTGCTGCGCGATGCACTAAAGTGACTACGAACGCCCCTACCTTGTGCGGACGGGCAAATTAATTCCTTTTCTCACGTTGATTGAGTTTTCATGATTCCCCCCCCGAGAATCTTGACTCGGTCCCAACATATCTTTGACATAGTTCTCCATTATCTCTCTTTTCTCTCGCAGCGCCGTTCTTTGAGGCACTCTCTCTTTTTCCGCTTTCAAGACGTCTGATCCATGATTGGCAATCCGTCAAAAACTTTTCCTCTCATCTTCCAGTTTTGAAAGCTCATCTTGCCATAACAATGTCATCCGAGGAGAGTCAGGAGCCTTCTCCACGCCGCTCATCCCGGATTCGAAGCCTCAGTCAAGACAATGACGATGACGATGGCTCCAAAGTCGCAGAATCGCCGTCCCCGCGCAGCGGGAAAGGAAAAGCTGTAGGCAGCACGAAAAGAAAAGCTGCAGGCAGCACGAGAAGAAAAGCTGCAGGCAGCAGAGAAAGCACGTCACGCGCCGTCACGCCCGAAACAAGTCGTGTTGCGCCCTTGGCTCCCGACGCAGACGCTACAGCGGAGCCAATAGCTTCGACAGTCAGCAGCGAATCGACCACGAAGCCTCAGACACTTTGCGTCGAACAATATACAAGCAAAAGTGTCGCGCCCTCGGCTCCCGACGCAGATGCTGCAGCGGAGCCAATAGCTTCAATAGTCAGCAGCGAACGGACCCCGAGGTCTCACACGCGTTGGGTCGAACAATGTACAAGCAAAAGTGTTGCGCCGCCTTCACAAGAATTCAGCCCTGACTCGAGAACTAATTGGAAGTCATTGATTCAGAGTCACCTGCAAACTATTCCCGAGGATGTAGACTTGGATGATCCTGTCGGGCAAGAGAGTGTAGGAAGCACTACAGAACAGCCCAAAAAGCGTGTCCGTGTCGATTTGGGACATGATGAGAGTGGTGCAGCACCTGACGCTGCGCACAGTGAGGTTGACGATGATCCTTTGGACCGTCTCTTGGGCGTGATATCTGATTTGGAAAATACAGAAGAGGGACAAGGCAGACCCAGATCTCAGCGCAGCGTCGGCGAATCCGAAAACGCCAAGGGACCCGAAAACCTCGAGAGGTCTGAAGACTTTGAAGACCCTGAAGACCCTTACGAATCTGATGACTCTGATGACTCTGATGACTTTTCGGAACCCTGTTCTGATGGAGAAGACGACGACCTTGAGTGGGGCGAGATACGTGAGGCAATGCCCGCTTCAACATCATCGCGGCCAACATCATCGCGGCCAAAGTGTCACGAGGGGTGGACTCGCCCTTGGGAAAGGCCAAATATGAAGAGTCGAGGAATCTGGGTCTGCTTAGGCTGTGAGAAACACGTTCCGACTGGTAAAGTCGAGTTAACGGACAAGGTTAGAGAGTATTATGCAAACTTTCGCCTCACGCCACCCTACTGGCGTGCCCCGACGCATGGAGTGCTTCAAAGAAAGTGCTGCTTCTGTTCTAAAGCCCGATTCTGTAAATTTTTTACGTCAGTAGGAAGTCTGCTAAGTGACAGGATAAGGCTGTCGAATGAATGCTGAGCTGGTCTTGGACAGCCGACAGCGGAGCCGAGAAGGCAATGAACTGGTTTCCTTGGCGAGTTTTCAGCGGAAATGGTGCGTGCAATCGGAGCATACAAATACGATCATGTTCAGTTCCATCTTCATATACATCTGTTTTCTTCTTGAACCATGATATTGCAAGGTCCAGACTCGGCGTCTCCCATGTAAAGTTCCGGCGTCCCCCCGCCCCTCTCTCTCTCTCTCTCTCTCTCTCTCTCTCTCTCTCTCTCTCTCTCTCTCTCTCTCTCTCTGTCTGTATCTCTC
>JMQE01001511.1:0-18273 GCA_000731825.1 Hypocrella siamensis | reverse complement strand
GTCTAAATTCTGCTGCAACCTTTTTTTTTTTTTTTTGAATCGCGTTACTTTGCCACTTTCTTCTCTCTTTCTTTTCGGGGATCCTCGTCCGTTGAAATGAGATGCTGTCTCGCTTGTAAACCTTCATCGTCACTTTGCCCCGGACGCTCCACGTCGATGCAGTAATGACATGTGTCGTGACATTGGAGTCAAATGACCCTTTTCATGTTCCTCTAGCGTCATGCAGCGAGATCTTATGTACAAAGGTGTGTGCGTATGTGCCTTGGGTACACCAGACTGAACACCAGTCGAAAAGTCAAAATCTCCCATCAACAAAGGCGGCTGAGTCCACGACTCCATGGAATAATGATGACGCCTCGGCTCGACTTCAAGTCTATGCAATGCAAATTCCGTGTTTCCTTACTCCAAAGAAGAGAAAAAGTGGGACAAAAAAAGGGACAAAAAAACACCCCCCATGCCAGCTGCACGTATGCACAGATCGTAAGGCAACAGGATAGCACCAGCGCCTTGTATAAGCCAGGGCTCAGATCACATCACCGAGGCAGCTCGCCCAAGCGAGAGAAAAATAAAAATAAAGAAAAAGGCCAATAAACACCATAAACACCATAAACACCAGATAGCACCAACCCGGGCCGGAGAATGGCAAGGCTGAGGAAAATCAAACATTGTCTTGCATTGCCCATGTAGAAAAAGCAAGACGCGGCAAGACCATGGGTCTCATGGTTCCTTTGGCCGCCCGCAAACCTGCCGATGTCACGCCGTGCAGGACACGCCAGATGAAAGACAAGTTGCATGCCCAACCAAGTGTCCACCTGCAGATGCTACGGCGGGGAGGCAGCGAGAAGACCTGGACGAGAGAGAGAGAGAGAGAGAGAGAGAGAGAGAGAGAGAGAGAGACGGCGCAACACATGCACACATGCGCACACGCGCACACGCGCACAAATGATCAAACGAGCTTGGCAGCAACATGGCTCGCACTGCTACCACAGCTCTCTAGCTGCTCGACACCGTCCACGTCGGCGCCAAAGTCCATGATCAGAATTTTGGCGTCCTGCCCGGAGCTGACGATGCGGCGGTAGTCGCTCTTTGCGCTGAGCACCCAGCTCGAGTGCCAGCCCGGAAAATCGAGCAGCTGGTGGCCGCTCTCCATGTCCCAGACTTTTATGTCGCTGTCGTAGCTGCCGCTGACGAGCCGGCCGCTCACGCTGTCAATGTGCAGGCTGCGCACCAGGTTCTCGTGCGCCTTCATCTCGCGCACGCATTCGCCCGTGTTGGCGTCCCAGATTCGTATCACCTTGTCGTTGCCCGCAGACGCAACGAATCGACCGTCCACCGAAAACTGGGAGCAAGCCAGCCCCTTGTTGTGCCCGACAAACTCTCGAATGTTTTTGCCCGTGTCAATGTTCCACAGCTTCACCTTGAAGTCCCCAGAGCACGACACAATCGTGTTGCCTCGCATCTGCACCGCGTTGACGGGGCCCGTGTGGCCGCGCAGTTGTCGGAGCAGCGCTCCCGTCTCTCGGTCCCAGACGCAGATGCTGACGTCCTTGCTGCAGGTGACGATGTGCTTCTTGTCGAACGCCAGGTCCAGCACCGCGGCAATGTGGTGTCGCAGTCGACGCAAGGGCTTGTACCCTGCCTTGGCGTCGTATACAATGCAGGTCGCATCTGATGAGCCGGTGACGAGGATCTCGTCGTCATACTGGAGGCACAGGATGGAGGCCTTGTGATGCTCCGCAAAGGAGATGGTCCTGGGCACGGACAAGGCGGTCGGATCGTTGTCAGAACCGGCGGCAAAGTGGACAGGATTCCCATCCTCATTCAACAAGAGGTTCTCTTTGCTGACGACTTCAGGAGGCCCAATCACCAACTTGCACTCCAAGGTGTGAATATCCCAAACACGAATCGTCTTGTCACGAGAACCCGACACGATTTTGCATCTGTTGACGAGTCCAAAAAGTCAGCAGGCGGGAGTTGCACAAAAGTTGAGCATGGGTCTCATCAAATGCACTCCAAGCACTCACTCGTCAAATTGCAAGCAGTAGATGCTGTCTGTGTGTCCGTGGAGATAGACGGGGCGAGCTTTGCCTTCCTTCCACCGTCGTTCCAGTTCCAGGCGAGCCTGGTAGACCTGCTTCCAATCATTCGTGGGTAGCACCTTCGGGATGCCCATGCCGGTGTTGGGGAGCACAGGCCAGCCTGTTGCGTACGTCGCCGTCGTCTCTCTGAGGCAAGACTCGCGCCATATGTGCTGATTCTTCATGATCTTATGCCACTCGCGGGAGACCCTGGCGGCCCGCACCAAGGCAGCAGCGTCAAGATAGGCCAGGATGTGTATCGCGAGTTCTGCAGGGAGGTTGGAAATGAAATCGATCCGGCTGATGCCGGGATCCTGCTCCACGACGACGACGTCCTCGGAGCTGCTGTCCATGTCGCTGGATGGCCGAGCCACCGCGATGCCGATTCCGCTCTCTCCGTCGTTGCCATCGTCGCTGGACGGGGCCGTCAGCCAGCGCTGTCGGGCGAAGAATTCATTCTGCATGGCTGCGGATGCCTTGGCTGCTTGCCCAGTGTGCTGTGGTATTACTGGAGGGCCGAAGCCCAAGTCCCGCACGGGAACAGGTGGGCGCTGCGCGCCATGGAGCTCAGGCCCGAGGTCGTAGGGGGGATGGGATTGCCGCAAGCCTGCTGCTTGCAGAGGATCGTATGAGCCGCTCGATGTCGGGGCCCTTACGTCGTGGAAGCGTTTTTGGTGGACAGCGGCATCTGTTGTTGGGGTGAGTGACGGTTGCCGATGTACGATGCCCTTTAGGGACATGGATGCACGACGAATGATGCCCTTGAAGCTCCCGGGAGCGCGATGACCCTTTGTATGATTGTGCTGCGCCCAAAGGCGCTCACTCGCTTCATTGACGTCGTCGGTGACCCCCTTGTTCATGTGCACCGCGAGACTGATCAAGTCGTCGTGGCTCAGCCGGGAAGCTTTTGGTATCTTCCAAGGTAGCGACAAGCTGAGACTTCGACAACGCTGCGTATGGGGGGCAGAGGCCGCACCGGAGGTTCTCCTCGTGGATTTCGACTTGAATGCTGGGTCATGATTGTCTTCGAAAAACACCCCGTGGTGGCTCACAGCCCATTCCATCACCGGGATGGATTTTCTCGTCATGTTTTGCCCGAGAGGAGTGGCGGGGCTGTATTTGGGAGAAGGGCGGTTCGAGGAGAAGTTGTTGCGCTGTTTTGACAGCTAAAAGTCGAAGCCGGACTGAGTAGGCAGAACCTCGAGAGACTCCTGGGCTCTCGGAAACTCGACAAGCGGCCAAGAGGCTGAGGAGCGGAAACCAAAAGGAGGGAGCGTCAGTCCGGTCTGACGGGATGATTTCGTTTTGTCGTCGGTTCCTGGATGCGATCCCCCGTCCAATGTACGAATAGATGTCGAAGCACTCAGCAGAAGCCGGCCAAAAAGAGATGAATAATGAAAACTGGTCTTGGTTTCTGGATCAATTCGGTGGCACCAAGTCGCAGAGGCGGTAGGAATGCGGGAAACTGCGAGCGAGACAAAAGATTGGACCGGCGCGAGCCGAACAAGGCCTCTCTCTCGTTGTTGTGTTTTCGCGCGACCAAGACACATATACACACGCACACACGCACACACGCACACGACAGTGAACAAGTCGGTCGGGTTCGGTAGCATGCGATGCGATGCGATGCGATGCGAGTCGAGTCAAGGAGGGATGGGGTACCTCTGCCGCATACACTTCTCAAGTTTTTCCCCCCTCCTTTGGAGCAAAGGGAAAGTTGTGTCTGGACGGAAAGATGAGAGAGCGTTGTAGTCTCAGAGCGGCGGATCGTTTGCCACAACAATGGAGAAGAAAAAAAACTTTGAGTAAAAATGAAAAAAGAAGGGCAGGACGGACGATGAGAGTAGAGGAGACGCGCAATGGGCCCAAGCAAGAAGGAGGAAAAGATTTTAATAAGAAGGGAAGACAAAGCCGTGAAGGGGTCTGATCGGGCTTTGGGGTGGCCAAAGTTTAACCTTTTTTGGGGAAGGAAGGGGGGAGGAGGGGACGCTCAGCACACGGCACTCGGGTGGTTCCAAGCCCAGCCCCTCTCGCCGCGCAAAATGGGGCCGCCCAATTGAATTGATGGACCGAGGATCAGGGGGGGGCCCGGGCCAAGTTGCGTACAGTTGAAGAGAGAGAAAGAGAGTTTACTCCATACATGCAGGTAGTATTTGCAAATCTGCCATGGCCGGATCGACTTACTAGCATCCCGCTCCCCTCTCCTTCCCCTCTCTTTCCCACCCCCACCATGATGAAATAGCTTCTCCCCACCGCCAAAACATAGAACGACTCGAGAGAAACACTTGTCCTGCTATTTTTTTTTTTGTTTCCTTCTCACTCCCCACGTCTCGCCACGTCTCGATGTTTTGTGTACTCTCTCGTGGGCACAACGATGATGATAACGACGCCGTCGTGTGCCCTATAAGCTAACTACCTAGTCAAACGGCTCGCATAGCAATGCAATCAAGCTGGCTCGGCCACATGCCGTTTCGTTTCGGACCCGACAAGCATTTCCCTTTATAAAACGCATAGCGTTGCACATTACCTCTGTGTCTTTCTTTATGTATTATTTTTTGTTCAGCTGCGCACGGAGTAATTTCGCAGCAGCAAGCAATTGCCGCATGGTTACATCGCTGGTCCAGCGGGTTTCCGACGACGCGAAGAAACCATTTGTGCTACAATGCGTGCTTTGCTCTCTGCTACGGGCGTTAGAGTCTGATCGCAATGAGACTCTGCGGACGCGCCGACTGCAACCAGCTGACTGGGCCCCGCCACGCCGCCACAACAAAAAAATGTCGTGATGTGGCGTTTACGGCTCCTAAACTAGCAAAAAAGTGGGATGAGATGTTTAGGGTAGCTACCATACGCATCTTACCGAAAAAGTAAAACAAACAATCCAAAGAAAGGAGACAAAAGCCCAAATCACTAGTCTAACTTGAACAAAACGCCTCAAGAAGTTTCTTCGAGAAGAAAAAGAAAAGAAAAAAAAATGTCTCTCAGCAGACAACACTACCTGCCACTCCCCTACCGCGTCTTCTTTCTCCTACTCGAGCCCATCTCCGCCCTCGTCGGCGCTTACTACGCCCACTTCCGCCAGCTTGACTATCTCGCCCTTTTGGATGCGCCCGCGACCGCGCCCATGCCTACGCCCGCGAGCGCCCTCGCCCCAGCCACCTCCGTGGCCATGTCGCAGCTGGCCAACATGTACCTGTTCTTCGCCATCAACGAGGCCCTTGTGCTACGGTCCACGCCGGACACGCGGGTTTGGAGAACCGTGCTGCTGGTCCTACTCATCGCCGACGTCGGGCATCTGTACTCGATGAAGGACCTTGGGCTACATGTCTTTTACGATGTCGGGAGCTGGAACGCCAGTGGCTGGGGCAACGTGGCATGGGTGTATGTCGGAGCTGCCATGAGGATTTGCTTCCTTGCCGGCGTGGGAATAAAGCAGGCGAAGGGGAGTAAACAGGCTTGAAGGCGAAGAGGAGAGCGATTGAGCCCTGACATTTGACTGACAATCCTACCTTTGAAACAAGTCTGACGAGAACAAACTCCACCCTTATTCTGCTTGGGCCAGCTTGTTCATCAGGAAGCACCAATCAGCCGTATCTCGTCACGAGAATGTCAAAATATGGTCGACACGGCGAGAAGAGTGAGCAAAGATCTCGGTCACAGCGAGCACGGGTCATGTCTGCTTATTCAAGTCCAGATAAGAATGTCATATTGCTTGAATCGGCTTCAGATTCAGAACATGATGTGCAAGACGTGAAATGAGCCATGCGAGGCTATTCTAAATCGTTTCTTGAGAGGGAAAGAAGATGAAAAGTCGGACAAGGAAAACAGCCACAAACAAAACCTAACTCTCGACCTTGGACCAAGGCCCAATCAGTCTTGACTTCTTCAAAGCCAAGGCTGCCAAGTCTGTGAGACGACCGCTGGTCAGAAGCTCCAACACCTGCAAGTGAGCCTGCAATTCCTTTCCGATCCAGTTACGTAATTCAATGGCGTTCAACGAGTCAAGACCAAAAGCCGTGATGGATACGTGCGACTTTTGAGCCTCCATGTCCTCGGGTGCCAGCATGAGAATTGCTGCGAGCTTCCCGCCCAGTTCAGAGGCGACCAATTCGACCGCCTCGTCGGCTCCGGTAAGTTGCTTGAGCCTGTCCGCTATGGACATGTCGGACGATGAGCCCGCACCGAGATCCGCCGACGAGGCGAGAGCCTTGTCACGAATGTGACGGAATTTGCCATCTGCTGTCCAGAAAGGAAGCGAGGCGGGCTCGTCGAGATCCAGCCCTGTGATGCACTGACTTTCGCTCACTTGACCCTTGATGGCGGCCTCGACAAGAGCCAGCACTTCAGCTTGGCTCATTGTGCTGCCTGAAATGTTCTTGAGCACTTCCGATTTTCTTTCGCCGTTGGCCGCCAAGTATCCGACGTCATCCACCGCCGTCAGGTTGAGAGATGTCGCAGCCAGGCCAATCTGTCGACGGTGAGCAGCCAGGGCATCGAGGAAGGTATTGGCACCAGAGTAGGCTGCTTGTCCTCGGTTGCCGACAATGCCTGCCACGGATGAGAGCATGATGAAGAAATCCAGATTCTGTCCACGATATGCATTATGGAAATTGATGGCTCCGCTGATCTTAGACTCGACGACGGCGTTGTAGTCATCAAAGCGCATTTTCTCGAAAAGCATGTCCTGTGTTTAATTTTCCGTCAGCATTCACCTTGCGCCGCCTCTTCTTTTGTGGCGGGAAGAAAAATCTTACTCTAAGCACCATGGCAGCATGAACGATCCCGCGAACAGGAGGGAGTGATTGCGAGACTTTGGAGACAAGTTCCGACACTGCCGCCAGGTTTCCGACGTCGCACCTCTCCACGTAAATCGTCGCCCCATGCGCCTTGCTCTCTTGCGTCAGTCTTTCCACCTCGGCAGTAGCCTCGCCGCTTCTCGACAAAAGGATCACGTGGCACGCCCCAAGCTCAACGAGCCTCCGACTGATGGCGCAGCCGATGCCGCCGGTACCGCCGATGATGAGATAGGAAGCGTCTCTGCTCAAAGCGCCGCTGCTCAGGCCTGGGTGCGTTGCTTTGACCTTGGCTGGCTTGGAGTGATCGATAATCATCTTGCCGGACGTCTTGCCGCTTTGTAGCTTCCTCAGAGAGGATTCCACCTCGTCGAAACCCGCCACCGTGATTGGTCCAATCGGGTGGATGATCTTGCGCCTCAGAAGGGCCATCACGCTGCTCATGACGCGACTCATAAGACGAGGTCGCTCAGCGGCGACGAGAGTCAGGTCGACGGAGCTGAAGGTGCAATTGGAGTCAAACTTGAGCATGTCAAGTCGGCTGTTGGACGTGATGTCCCTCTTGCCGATTTCCACAAACCGACCAAATGGAGCGAGACTGGCCCACGACTCTCGTAGTAGGTCGCCGGCGAGCGAGTTGATGACGACGTCTACGCCTTTACCTCCTGTGGCATGGCGAACGGCAGGGCCGAAACTGCTGTCCCGACTATAAAAGATGCGGCTTGCGGGAATGCCATACTTTTCCATGATGAATTCCTTCTTTTCCGTACTGCCCACTGTGGCGTAGATCTCCGCACCAACCATCTGGGCTAGCTGGATCGCAGCTTGGCCCACGCCTCCGGATGCTGCATGAATAAGAATCCGCTCGCCTTCTTCGAGTCTTGCCTGGTTGATGAGGCCGTAGTAGGCCGTACAATACACCACCGGAATCGAGGCCGCAACTTCAAACGACATGTCGTGCGGTATGACGACAGCACTGGTGGCCAAGCAACGGGCAATGGTACCGTACGCACCCATGGGGACGGCGCAAACGCGATCGCCAATGGACAGAGATGTAACCTTTGGTCCTACACGAGCCACGGTGCCACTGCATTCAACGCCGATGTAAGGGCTCGCCAGCTGGCCCATGGCAATCACAACGTCTTTGAAGTTCATGCCGGTGCAGGCAACGTGGATTTCAATCTCATTTTCGGCCAGCGGTTGCACTGCCTCGTCCTTCCAGTACAAGGAGTCAAGGGCGCCGGCTGTGCCAACAACCATCTTGAGCTGTCGGCCGGGCTGCTGAAAGTCCTGGTCAAAGGGCACCCGAGGTTGCGTTCTGTGAAAGACGTCTCCATTCAGGTCGTTGTCTGGCACAACACGGGGCACAGCCAGTTGACCGTTTCTCTCGTAGAACTCAAAGTCTGATGGGACATCTTCCCTAGGCGGGTTCAGGAAAGACTCAAGCGAGGCGAGAATGATGTCGGCTTGCGCCGAAGGCTCCAGAGAAGACTGGGGATCAAGGTCCAACGTCGCCAGAGCCTTTCCAGTCTCAGAACGAACAGTCCTGAAAATTCCTTGGGCGACATTTCGCTCTGGACTGGCTGCGCTGCTGTAAGCCCCAGAGGACACCCAGAGAACGGATGAGGCATTCAGAAGCAGTGATTGCAGGCCCGTGAAGACCGATTCGGTCATTGCAGCGAGGAGCTTCGTGTCGAGCTCATCCAAGCAGATGAAGTGCTTCGAGGATGTCACCTCCAGCTCTGCAAATGAAGAAAGCAAAGGTTTGAGTCCTGTATTGCGCTGGATTTTGTCGAGAACGGACGCAACGAGGCTGTCTGATTCGGATCTGCTGCTGACAAGAACGACTTCACATCCAGCCAATTGTGACTCGGCATCAGCTCCGCCGTTTGAGCCATGCGAATCTGATCCATCGTAGCTTGTGGCGCCAGAGCTCATAATGTCATGGTGGCCGTTGAAGCCGTTGACATGGCTATCACCGTTGGTCGAGGGGGATTCGCTGATGTGAATGTGGCCATTGGTGGCAGCAGGACCGGGTCCATTGACCGACGTGTATTCTCCATTGAGTTCTTCTTTGCCCCCAGTTTTCAACAAAAATTCCCATGCGACTTTGTAGCACAAGGACCTTGGCTTCTGCTCTTCACTGTCGCTACCATTCACAGGGCTCATCTTGAGTCCTTCCATTGTAATAACCGGCTCCGTGGATGAGGCGTCCCAGGCGTCGATTGAGAATGAGACAGGTCCGGGACTGGCATGGTCAATGCGACCACGGGCCAAAGTTTGTACGGATTTGCCAGGAAGGCTGGGTAGCTTCGTGCTGATCTCGATATCATTGATGGCCGAGGGCATGAACAGGCTCGGCATTTCCCCGAATCCTGCGCCCAAGAGGGGAAATGTGAACTGCAACATGAGATCCATAAAGGGAGCCGGCACGATGGACGGCGTCTCGTAGGACGAGTGCATGCTCGCAGCGGTGTCGAGGACGGTGATGGTGCCCACGGTGTAATCGCCGCGCACAACGACATCTCGGGCCTCGTTCCTAAACAACGGACCGTATTCGGCGCCATGCTCTGCCAGCTCAGCATACATGACATCAAGCGGCACCTCGATGCTGTGGTGATTGCGAGCGTCCTTTTGGCGAGCCTGTGCAGCTTGAAACCTCGATTGGTGGACATCGTTGACTTGTATCTTCTTAACACTGACCAAACCGCGACAATGCTCTAGCCAACCCCGGCTCGGTGCCCAGGAAGAAATAGAGAACTCATCCCAAACATTCGAGACAGCCCTGGTCCCTTCTGCGTATGGCCGTAATGCAACCACTGTCTCGTATTGAGTCGCAGTGTCCATGATCAATGCCTTAAATGCGTGAATCTCTCGCAACTGAAACGAGCCTATCTGCGCTGGCTGTATTTGCCGCAGCTGAGCTCGCTGGGAAGCTGCCTCGACAGCCATGCATACATATCCCGCAAGTGGAAACGTGACGAGGGACTGCATGCGATGGTCCTTCAGCCAAGGAAGATCGTCAAGAGATAGGACATTGCGCCAAGAGAGCTCCGAGTCCGTGTAGTTCTCGTCAAGCAGGCCGAGGAGGTCGTGGCGGGCAAATGGTTTGGAACGATGTTGGGCGCTGGACCGTGACTCAAACCAGTACTTTTTGGCAGTCCATGGATACGGAGGAAAGTCAGTGATGATGTTTGGCTTCTGCATCGCAGAAGTCTGATTGATCTCATCGAACCGCAGAGACTGTCCCCGAACGAACAGCTTGCCAGCGAGGTCAACCAGAGCTGTAGCACTGTCAGAGTTTCGAACCAGGGTAGGAAAGTATTTGACATCAGCAGTCGCCTGGGGGCTAATTGATCGCAGGATCTGTTTGATCGGCCCCTCGAGCGCAGAATGAGGCCCAATCTCAACCAAAACGTCGGGCTTCTCGCGTTTGTACATGTCCTGCAATGCGGCAGAGAAAAGCACCGGCTTGACCAGATTGTTCACCCAGTAGGATGCACCGAGTTCCTCTGTCGTGTTGCGCTTGCCAATCAAGGAGGAATAAAATGCGACCTCCGGCCGGCAGGGCTGCGGAACAACATGCCTGATGGCGTCGAGATAGTCGTCAGCCATGAGAGCCATGTGCGGCGAATGGTAGGCAACGTCAACACGCAGCTTCCGGTTGAAGGTGCCTTGCTCCTCGAGCTCTGCTGCGAGCTGGTCAATCTCATCTTCGTCTCCAGAGACAGTGGTCGAATTTGGCGAGTTATGACAAGCTGCGGTCAACTTGTGAAAGCCCGAGAGTTTGATCTGTCGCTGGATGTCTGCGGCATCGCACCCCACTGCCATCATGGCACCACAAAGGTCGGGATGCCTAGTCTTTGCCAAGATTGCCATCTGCCCGCGGTAGTAAGCAGCTGACATGGCAGAATCGATGTCAATGGCCCCAGCGGCATACGCTGCCACAATCTCGCCACTCGAATGGCCAAGAACCATGCCAGGCTTCACTCCCCACGAGGCCAGCAGGTCAGTCACACCGAGCTGCACAGCTGTGCAGATTGGTTGAGACAGGTACGCTTGACCAATCTTGGACTGTTCCTTTGGCTTGACGAGCTCGTCCACCAGCGAGAAGGAGGCCCCGAGCCTCTCCAGGCAGCTCGATGCCTGTTGCATGGTCTCTGCAAAGACAGGATAAATGTCCAAAAGCTCACGACCCATTTGTGCCCACTGAGCGCCTTGTCCCGTGTAGATGAAACCAATCTTGGGATTAAGGGCAGCACTCCTCCTAGGTGCATTTGCAGGGTTGTTTAGAGACATGCAAAGCTGGTCACAAGACGAAGACGTCACCGCCACTCGCCATGGCAGATGCGACCGTCTCTCCGACAAAGTGTAGGCAATATCATTGAAGATCCTCTTTTCAAAGATCTCGGGATGCTGCTCCAAGTACACATTCAGCTGCGACATCATTCGCTTGGCGGCCGCTTCATCGCTGGCACACACGATGAACAGCTTCGGTTGCTCTTGGGGTATGGCTGGCAAGCTGGACAAGCTTGGCGGCATCTTTTCGAGCACCGCGTGAGCATTCGAACCACCAAAGCCGAAGTTGTTGACGCTGATGTAGCGTTTGTCCTTGGGCCAAGGACGAAGGTTGATTGGCACTTTCATGTTCCACTCGTCTAGCGGAATAGCCTCATTTGCTTTCTGGAAATTCATATTAGGAAGAATGAATCCCTTTTCTAGCATTAAGGCTGCTTTGATGATGGAAATAATACCACTGGCATTTTCCAAATGGCCGACGTTGGACTTGACTGAACCAATGTACAAGGGAGAGCGTTTCGTTCGGCCGTCGCCAAACACCCGATGGATGGCAGCAGCTTCCAGTGGGTCGCCCACCTTGGTCCCCGTGCCATGCGCTTCGACGTATCCGGTGTCCTTGGGGGATATGTTGGCTCTCGCGTACACCTCACGTATCAGCTCTTCCTGAGCATCACCGTTGGGAAGAGATATGCCTAGATGACGAAACGACGGATGAGCTCTGTGTAGAGTTGGATCAAGAAAAGTCACCAAGATTGAGGACGCGACTCATGTGACTCACCCACAGTCTTTCCATCTTGATTGACGCCAGTGTTGGTGATGATGCACCGAACTCTATCGTTATCCTTGATGGCCTGCTCGAGTGGCTTCAACACGAGACAGCCCACGCCTTCGCCTCGCGCGAAGCCACTCTTGGCACGGTGATCAAAGGAGAACGTTTTCCCGTAATTATTGAAGATGCTGCACCATTGTTCAGCGAGTCTCAAGACGGCACACATGTGCAAAAGTCGCACAGGCGTCCACTCACCCCATCATGGACATAGACACAAAGTCATTGGGTTGCAGGTGCAAACTGCACCCTGCGACGATGGCTGAATCCGTCTCGCCAGCACGGAGACTCTGCACAGCGGCGTGGAGTGCAAATAGACTGGATGAGCAGGCCGTATCTAGGGAGAAACAGGGACCCCGTAGATTGAAAAAGTGAGAGATGCGCGCGGCTTGGATGGACTGATGGTTACCGGTCGAGTCGAAAAGTGGCACCTGGTTGAGATCTCGTAATGTGCCCATTCTATAGCTCGACGCACTGGCTCCGACAAAGACTCCCATACTGGAGCCGGATACAGCCTCTTTTGGTATACCGGCACTTTCCAATGCCTCATACGTACACTCGAGTAATTGCCTCTGTTGTGGATCTGTCAAGTCGTCAGAAAGGGTATTTCACTTTCCCAGTGCTAACGAATGTTTCGCCGTACCCATAGCGATAGCTTCCTGCTCAGTGATATTGAAGAAGGGGGCGTCGAATTCCGACAAGTCTCTGTTCATGAAGTAACCGCTCTTCATGTTGAAGCAGCCCTTTTTCTGCGGGTTGGGATGGTAATAAGCATCGGTTGAAAACCTGTCCTCGGGAATGGGACACCAGCCATCTCTTGATCGAGAAATCATGGTCCACAGATCCTCAGGTGTTGCCACTCCGCCTGAAAGACGGCAAGCCATGCCCACGATGGCAATGGGGCTTGGAGTTGACATGTTGGATATCGTGATGTGGGCCTGGGTATCGCGAGAAGAAAAAGAAAAATGAAGAAATCACGCAACGAGCTTCAAGAATGATAAAGAGAAGGAAGAGCAAAGATGCAGAGTGGTAGGCAGCACAGTAGGCGAAGCAGTAACTTGTCCCAAGTCACGAGCAACCGCCGCAGATGGATGCGAGACAACGAATCCTTGGGTGAGTGGCAGAGAGGAGCTCTTAAAGAGCTGTCACGTCCCCTTTCTCATGCTGGGTTGACGGGAAGCCGAGACTTCGTCCAAAGAGCACAGCCGCAGCCCACATAATATAGGTCCCGTCTCGTTCTGTCACCAGCATACTAGTAGTATCCCAGCATAGCGACCTTACTTGCTCCGTACGTTGCGAAGCAGCCGCTCTGCGGGGTCAGAGCTGTTCGTCTTCATTCCGAGAAGCCCGGTCGGAAGAAGAGAGCGCCGCTGAGTGACACGCCTCACCCCTCCTCCATAATTATGCAATCATCCATCACGGAGGATCACGGGAACGTCTTCATCAAGACGACTCCATGTAGGCAATGTGATGAGTGGCGGTCATAGCATGGCATCGACGGAGGAAGAAGGGAGGGGAGGGGGGTGGGCTGAAGTCGAGTCTGGGCTTTGGTTTGCCGGCAGCACCCGATTTTCGCAACATTGGCTCGTTCCAAGGTCGGACGGAGGGCGTGACAGCTTGCCGCATGGCATCTGTCTGAGGTGTTTGTGGTGTCTGAAGCGTCTGAAGCGTCTGAAATGTCGGTGGTGTCTGAGGTGTCTGGGTCGTGGTTGATGATGGGTCGGATCGGGTCGAGGAGCACAGACAGGGGCTGCCGAGCCTGCGCCCCCCCCCACCCGTGGCACTAACGGCACCCATGCTGCCTACCTGCCTACCTGCCTACCTGCCTGCCTGCCTGCCTGCCTGCCTGCCCAGCCAATGTTAGGTGCTTATCTGAATGCGCCCGTTCTGCATGTACCTTCCTCAACGCGGGAGGTGGACGCTACTCTGAGCAATAACGCGAGCACACGTAAACACCGGCAATACGTGGCCCGAGTGCAAGGTCACATCCGATTCGCTGCAGTAGAGTCCGGTAAGAGGAGGGAGGGGTGTGGGTTTCCCTGTCTGTATGCCGCACGCAAATCTGCAGGTACGCTTGACGTTCGAGGCCAGATCGAAAGCAGAAACCGTAATCTGCCAACATGCGCGCGAGACGGACGAGAAGCATGGATCCCGGCCTAGGGGCAGAAGGGCATTTGGTCTGCTCGCTGCCTCAAGAAGTCAAGGCTAGTTAGTGCTTGCCGACGCTCTTGGACGGCCTTGGACGGGAGTTGACCTCTTGTCGAAAAGTTTAAAGCCCCGACCTGATCCCTCTCGCCAACATCGGTCGCGGGTACTGGCATGTCTCACCTTAATTACCTACCTATCCGACTGCATTAGCAAGTAGCGCGATACCTTGATACTTCAACATGACGATCTTGTGCTTGCACGGCGCATACGGGAGCGCTACTGTACGTCGCGGCTGTGCCCTGCCCCGCGCCCCTTGCGAATCGATCCCATTGCGAGAGAGCACTCAGATGCTAACTTTACGCTCGACAGAACTTCCAAACCCAACTGAGCGGGTTCATCAGCGCTGCGGAAAAATTCACGTCCGCTCAGTTCAAATGGGTCAATGGCGCTCACGTTGCCAAGCCTCCTTCCGGTTTTGATGCTTACTTTGGGCCGGGACCTCTGTACCGCTTCATCGACTTTGATGGCGTCAGTGAACTCGACGACATGCTGTCCAAGCTACGCGAATTTCCCGAAGGCTTGACTGCGGAAGACACCATGCGCCGTTTGGTGGGTGACCAACAGTCTTTCAGCGCCTCAGCAGTGCGGAACACCTTGGCACGACTGATTCGCATCTTGGATGAGGACTCAGAGATTACGGTGAGTTGCATGACTGACAAGCCGAGAGGCCCAGCCCCAAACCGCATAATATCTGATCAAATAAGCAGGGCATTCTCGGTTATTCAGAAGGGGCCACTGTGGCCGCAAGCCTGATACTCGAAGAAAAACGCCGGTTTGAGGAGGAGGGCAGGCCCCGCCGCATCCAAGTATGTCTTTCTCTTCCTCTATGTTGTCTTTCTCACTTCCTCTCCCATTTTCCTCCTTTTTTCTGTTTTGAAAAGTGGGCGGTGGGGTCTTTTACCACCGACTGACAAGACACGTCTTCAGAACGCCGTCTTCTTTGCTGGTTGGCCGCCGGTCCGACTTGACAATGACATAGTGCAATGCCTGCTCGCAGACGAGTGTGAGAATATCATTGACGTCCCCACTTGCCATGTGGTTGGATGCAACGACCCTTATATCGATGGCGCCAAGGCTCTTTTCAGCATGTGCGACGAAGACTCAGCCATGCTTTTTGACCATGGAAAAGGCCACACCGTACCTCGCGATGCGAGAACCCTCCAAGAACTGGTTTCGGTCGTGAATGGTGTATGGTCGCCAAGAGAGCTCATGGTGTGAAGATCTCAATCAAGTGTAATCAAGTGTGAGCCCTTGAAGGACATGACAGGCACACGACTTGTGTGCAATCTCTTGTGCACTTTTTTTTTTTTTTTTTTTTTTGGTATCGTTCTTCAACACGCATGATCCCTCGAGCCTTTTTACATTCCAAGTACTTAGTTCTTCAGTCTCTTTCATAGACTTTCTCCCATATCTTCTTCACATAGCCATATTGCTAGCAAATGTTTACGCTATGAACAGCAACACCTACAAAGACGTTTCCATCAGGCTATTCTCGTGTCTGGGACAAAACTAAAGAAACCTCGTTGGAGCCTGCATAGGTAGGTACCGCACGTATTCTGGATGTGTGTGTTACACGAAGCACACACGACAGGAAGCGCTAGACCCAAATTGGAAGGCAGGTAATCCCAGTCAAGCCACCTCTTCGGGAAGATGTGTCGTGAGGCGCAAGTATTGACCCAGCTTCTCCCTCCCCCCCCCTTCTTCCTCTTGGACGCCTTGTTTCACAGAGGGAGGTCAAGCATCCTCTCCTTCCATCTTTGCTTTCACGCGACGCCGTTCAGCACAGAATCGGTTGGCCAAGGCGCGGCCTGTCCTGTTTCGGTAACTTTGAATTGATCGTTTCAATGCACATATTTCACGGCATGATTTCAGCCCACATCCAAAAGTCCTGCCGCGTGTGAGACTCCTGGCTTTGCCGACACTTGATGGATGCAATGCATCTTTCTCTTGGGAACAACCTTCCATAAGGAGACAAGTCCCGAGGTGATGAGACACGACTGCTCGAGACAATGTCTTTCTTTTTTCCTTCCCCTCTGCTTCTGCCCTTTGAGCCGCAGCGTTTCATCATGCAATCTTGGCATTCGTGACACAGCAGAAGCGTGGATGGATTCATCGGATTGTTTTTGCCTTATGAGGGCCTTGGTGTGCGCACTGATCTGCGGTGCGATATGAGCTGCCGCCCACTTCGACACTCCGTCATCATCTGTCCGCGTGTTTGCTGCACGGCGCAAATTCTCCGTCCCCATGCAGAAAAGACTCCTGTTGCTGACCAACGCTGATCGTGGTCAAGCAAATGTGTTTCTTGCTGCTGCGGATGCTCTGTTGCGATGCCAGATTGACGTTGCCATTCATTTTGCCTCATTTGATGCCCTCGAGTCCGAGGTTCGCTCGCTCTGGCAAAATGATCAGGATGCTGCGTCGTCTGCGAAAAAGTCAGTCTCCTTTCACAAAATCCGCGGTTTGAGCATGGCGGAAGGTCTGCGAGAGCACTTTGCACGGTCGCAAACGCCGTGTCGAGAGGATTATTTCCCAGAATCCTTCCTGGCACCACTCAGCACCGGAAACTCGATGCGGGCCATCTGCGACGCCGTGTCCATCTTCGTCCCTTACGATGGTCCGCAGTTGGAGCAGGTGTATTCCTCAATCTGCGATATCATCACCACCGTTTCTCCCGACCTGGTTCTCGTAGATGCCCTGATGACTGCAGGACTCACCGCCTGTTATCAGATGGATGTCAACTTCCATTGCTTGAGCCCAAACTCGATCAAAGAGTTTGCGGGCCCATCACAACCGAGAGCTGCCACGCTCTGGAAATTCCCGGCGTAAGTGTCCAGACCCATTTCATCCATGTCGGCTGATTTTTGTCGGCGAATCGAAATATGGCGCGCGCTGATCCAAGCCGGCACAGGCTTTTCTCGGGATATCAATATCCCGTGCGGGCACATCTGATACCGATCAACATCTTCCTCATCTTGTACGCCGTCTATCAATTCAGGACGAGCAGGTCCATTCGAGACGTGCAAAAGTGGATGGTGACGAGGAAAAACGCTCAGCTTAGAACACCTCTCGATCTGTTACGTGACCGACCGCCCAAACTTCGCATTCTGGTTGGCTGTCTGCCTGAGCTCGATTTCCCGGTCCTGATCCCTCAACATGTCACGCCCTGTGGTCCCATTCTACGAAGAAGCCGTGACGTCAAGGACGCTGATGCCGATCTGGCGGCCTGGCTGACCAGAGGCCCAGTCATTTACATCAATTTGGGCTCTATCTGCCGCACTTCGGAAGACCAGGCGTGCGAATTGGCGCGGGCCATAGTCACGGTCCTCCGAACCACACCTTCAGCCACGTCTTACCGAGTTGTCTGGAAACTGAAGAAGCAGGGCTCCTACCAAGTTGAGGAGAAAGAAAGCAGACTATTCAATATTCTCGCCCAAGATTTCAAATCGGATCTCGTACGCATTTATGATTGGCTCCAGCCCGAGCCTACCGCCTTGCTCCAATCCGGCAATATTGCCTGCAGCGTTCATCATGGGGGTGCAAACTCATACTTTGAGTCGGCCAGGTACGTTTTCTCTTTTCCCCCCATGGACGTGGCACATTGACAGCTGACGTCCACGATTCCAGCTCGGGGGTTCCTCAGGTGGTTCTACCCCAGTGGACAGATTGCTACGACTACGCCCAGAGAGTCGAACACTTGGGAATTGGCCGAATTGGCAGCCGCTTATCTTGCCCGCTGTGGGATGCAACTGAGTTGGCTGGAGAGTTACTCCATGTGCTGGTCGGTCCACAAGCAGATCACATCAAGGGCAGGGCGATGGAGATGTCTCACATCTGTCGTAGGAACGGAAATGGGGCTTCGAAAGTGGTGGATTTCATTGCTGAAGAGTTGGCCCTCGATGCGACCAAAGTCTCAACAATGCACGATGCTTGATGTGCAAGAAGTTGCCTTTTCGACATCATTGACTCAAATGACCGCATGCACGATGACGGCGGTTCCGAAGTTTTATCCAAATTGTTTCGGATTCGGGTTGAAACACTGACGATAAAGATTGCCGAGAGGGCTGGTGGGCCG